>OY744525.1:103662374-103797374 GCA_963556195.1 Sepiola atlantica | reverse complement strand
CTCGAACAGCGTATACAGTTCATGAAACGCCTGCCACATTCACTACGCTTAAACAGTTATGCCGATTTACCTTACCGACCTACGACTACTTCAGGTAATACGCCGTTCCTGTTCTGCTATTTACCATACATCTACCATAAACAACATTACGTTTTACTTACTTTAAAAAAAAAAAACTTCTACACAATTTGAACCAACGGAATACGTTAAGAAAAAAACAAACTGTTACAGATTAACCGATTAACATTCCCTAATTCTTACTTCACACCGATTTTCCTCATTCTTTTAATGGCTATTCATTTACATTATACCTTAACATTTAAAAAATAACTGTTCACTATTCTGAGAAATTTGTAATTCCTACAATAAATAAACAAATATTACTTTTATAAATTATTATTAAATAAAATACAATAACAATTGCTTTTTTAGGATAACTTCCCTCACCGTTAAATACTTAGAGAAAATAAACAAAACATAAACAAACCGATTACATACATTTATTCTTTACGTTTTTCACATTAGTTTACATAAACGACACCAATTACATAAAAACAAATACATTACATTTCATCTCTAAAAAATAATATAAAAAATTACGTTTTCCTTACTAAAACAAAATAAATACAGTTACTTCTACAGATTTTTACCCACCGTAATACTTTACAAAAAAAAAAAAAACCAACGGATTACGTTAAGAAAAAAACACGGTTACAGAATAACCGAATTACATTCCCAAATTCTTGCTTCGCACGGATTCTTCCCATTCTTTTAATGTCTATTCATTTAAATGATAACAGTTCATTTCCAAAAATAACTGTTGACTACTTTGAGAAACTTTTAATTCGTACAATAAAAAAAAAACAAATATTATTTTTATAAATTATTACTAACTAAAATACAGTAACAATTGCTTCTTTGGGAAAACTTCCCTAACCGTTAAATCCTTTGATAAAATAAACAAAACATAAACAAACCGAAAAGATACATTTTTCCTTTACGTTTTTCTCATTATTACACTTAAAGGACAGCGATTACATAATAACAAACATGAAATATTTCAACTATAAAAAATAAGATAAAACAATTACGTTTTTACTTACTAATAGAAAAACAAAAAACTTTACTTCTACAGAATTTGACCCAACGTAATACGTTCGAAAAAAAAAAGTTATAGATTAGCCAAATGACATTACCTACTTCTTCCTTCGCACGTATTTTTCCCATTCTTTTAATGGCTATTCATTTAAATGATAACTTTTTATTTTCAAAATAACTGTTCACTACTTTGATACAGTTTATTTCATACAATAAAAATAAATATTATTATTTTTATAAATTATTAATAAATAAATTACACTAACAATTGCTTCCTTGTGAAAAGTTCCCTCAACGTTAAATACTTTGAGAAAATTACCAAAACAGACTAGATACATTTTTTTAAAATCCAATGTTGGGGGGGGGGATTGAAATCTCAGCGATTAATTAAAGAGGCCTACAGAGCCCCATTAAAATCACCCCACCCCACATTATCTTTGTATAGACATTCCATTTTCTTTGGCTGAAAAGACAAATGGAAAATGAGCACCACTGAAACACACACATAATTAATGTAACCTGCAGAGCATTACAAATTGTATTCGGATGGTCGGGGAGAAATAAAATGACGATTATATGATTATTTTCAATAAGGAAGACTATTCGCTATTTTTTTAATTGACTGCGATTGAGTGACATGAGTCAAATGCCTAGCAGTGGGGTGTGGCGGGATTGATAGGTTGATGTGGTGGATCTGTTTTGAAAAGTAACAAAATATAAATAAACCGAAAAGAAAAATATTTTATCCGAGAGAGGGGGGCATAAAACACCGAATTGTATAATATATTTAAATCGATAGAAGACTCAGGAATGTGCGGAAAATCCATCAACGTTACTTCTACTATTTCGAAAAGTAAAACAAATAAAACTAAACCGAAATAAAAAAGCATGTATTGGGAGGGGGGAAATTGCCTATTATATGATTATTTATAATAATAAACACTATTCTCTATTCTTAAATGACTGCGATTGAGTCACATGAGCCAAATGCCTGGTGGCGGACAATGGTGGCCGTGAAAAGTGCTGCCCGTTTTATGTTACGATTCACCTTCTGGCGAGCAAATGTATAGGCCGATTAGATATAACTCTTTCTCAAACACTAAATTAGATATTGTTCATGCATTGCAAAGCATGCTTCACAGAGAAAATGTATATATCCAACAATTTCAGATGGCGATGGAGCATAATGGAGGTGCAACAAACATTGAGATCCTCTGACATAGATTCAGTTATCAGTGTGGAAATTCCGGATCCAGTGGCATCTTTTACATGATATCATTAGGCACCATATGATTCATGGACCATGTGGAAACATAAGCATGTTCACTCTGTCTCAAAGATGGACACTGCAGTAAGAGATATCCCAGACACTTCTTGAGTGAAACTCAATCGGATACACATGGCTACCCACAATATCGACAACTATCTCCTTTAGCTGGAGGTTTTGAGACGACAGTTACCCTACCTGGCAACATAACAGTTCCTGTAGACAACCGATGCATTGAACCACATAATAAACTGCTTTGTAAGATTTTTGATTCACATATCAATGTTGAATATTGTAACAGCGTGAAATCAATAAAATACATTTGTAAATATGTAAATAAAGGTAGTGATCAAGATACCTTCACAATTGAAAGTAATGCTCATGATGAAGTTAAGAGTACGAAACGGAACGTTACATATCAACCAATAAAACCATTTGGAGAATACTTAACTTTCACATACATGTATATCATCCCCCAGTTAGCGGATATACTTTACTGAAAGTACTGCGGCAGATAGAGTTGCAAATCCAACTTCAACCACTCTAACAGCTTTCTTCAAATTGTGTCAAACAGATTTTTTTGCATGTACACTTTTGTACTCAGAAGTTCCACTTTATTATACCTGGGACACAAAAAATAAGGTCTTCAAGCAACGATTACAGGGTAAGCCAGTTCCAGGCTATCTGTGCGTTAAAAAAACAGAAGTTTCGGGCAGGGTATGCACCGTGCATCCAAATCAATTTCACTGCTTCTGTTTGAGACTGCTTCTACACAATGTTAGAGGTACACAGAGCTTTAATGACCTAAAAACGATCAATGGTCAAGTTATGACTACATTTAGGGATGCATGTAATGCACATGGACTACTTGAAGAAGCTTTTACTGAAGATTTCCTTCTTAGGAAATGCAATCAACAGCCTGAAGTTGATATAACACTTTCAGACGACATCTTCAATATGGCTTTAGTACATATAGAAGCTATGACTTATAGGATGAATGGTAAAACACTGACAAAATTGGGTCTTACCTCACCTAATCGATCTAAATCGAACTAAATAATAAGCAAATTCATATTTTCCGTACTATAGTTAATACTGTAGAAGATCAGCAAGGTGGCCTGATATTCCTTGATGCACCCAGAGGTACAGGAAAGACATTTGTTACCAAGTTAATTCTTGCTAAAGTTAGGTCAGAAGGCAAAATAGCTGTGGCAGTCACATTATCTGCCATTGCAACCACTCTTCTTCCTGGTGGTATAACAGCTCACTCCACATTTAAGTTGCCATTATCCTTAACAAAAGATGCTGATCCAATTTGTCAAATAGAAAGAGGATCAGATCCAGCTAAAGTTTTACAGAATTGTTCCTTGATCGTATGGGATGAATGTACAATGGCACATAAACAAGCGTTCGATGCTCTAGATAAAACATTGCGTGATCTCAAGAAACGTGATGTTGTTATGGCTGGCATAACACTTTTATTATCAGGTGACTTCCGACAAACGCTTCATATTGTTCCACGTGGAAGTCCCGCTGACGAGCTTAATGCTTGCATTAAATTGTCATATTTGTGGAAGTACATTAAGACTGTAACGTTATTTACAAACATGCGTGTACATCTCAATAGTGACCCAATGGCTGGTGAGTTTGCCTCCCTACTCCTAAAAATAGGTGATGGCAAGCTTGCAACAACCAACAATGGCAAGATTGTTATTACTCCAGGTATTGGCTCAATTGTTTCATCACTCACAGAACTTAGTAGCAAAGTTTATCCAAATATAGCCGAAAACTATGTGCATCCTGAATGGCTAATGGAGAGAGCAATTCTAGCTACTGAAAATGACATGGTACATGTCATCAATCAACAACTGCTTGATGAAATTCCAGGTGATAAACAAACTTTCACTTCTGTGGATTCTACTCTCGATGACGACCAGGCTGTACAATACCCTACAGAATTTTTAAATTCATTAGAATTGCTTGGTATGCCAACACACAAATTAAAGCTGAAAGCTGGATGCCCAATTATGTTACTCCGGAATCTTGATGTTCCAAGGCTATGTAATGGAACGAGACTGTGTGTTAAACGCATGAAACCTCATGTGATAGAAGCTGTAATACTAACTGGTGTGGCAAGGAGCAAACTGACATTCCTTCCCAGAATACCCATTATTCCGTCAGATTCTGCAATAGAATTTAAAAGGCTTCAGTTCCCAGTTAAATTGTGTTTTACCATGACAATTAACAAGTTCCAAGGACAATCATTGGCAGTGGTTGGTCTAAACTTGACTTCACCTTGCTTTAGCCATGGGCAGTTTTATGTAGGATGTTCAAGGGTAGGCTCTCCCCAATGTCTATACATATTGTCACTAGAAGGTAAAACATCAATCCTATTTTAATTACTTAAATTACTTCCAGTGAAATGATTTATTTTCTGAATCTATTTATTTAACTTAAAAATTAAAATCAGGCTGTTATATTTCCCCGGGCAACGCCGGGACACGGGTCCTGCTAGTATATATATATTTTAGAGGAAGCATTATTATAATCAATGAAACAGACGAGTGGAAAAAAAAAAGGAAAATTGTTAAGATTACCAATGGCTGATTCTTGTGCCTGGAAGTTCCCGGATGATCTCGAAACCTTGTGTAGGCGAATATCACGTGGTATGTGTTGGGATATTCTAAATTCTAATATTTGGGATGTCTTGCCAACGTAGTCAGCTCCACACTGACACATCACCTCGTTAGTACAAATAGTTGTTCTGACAAGTATTCCGATGGGTGGTTTTCTGTTTTGCACAGTGCCAGGTCGAACTACCATCTCAATATTATTGAGGCGTTAGTCATTAACAACTCTCGACCTAGCCTGTGTAGACAAAAGATTTCGAAGCATCAGTTGGAGATCTTTAATGATTCAAAGCCACCATAACGTTGAGAGATTTACCTTTTTTTTTTCTCAATCGTTTCCTCCAACTGAAATAAGTGTTTTCCCCTCATATCTCATTCGACTTTTAGTTTTTAATTTACCATTCTGACGTTTCCTCTCAGAGGGTCAGACGATAAGGCCTTAAGGTAATTTTAACAATTTTCCTTCTTTTTTTTTCCACTCGTCTGTTTCATTGATTATAATAATGCTTTCTTCTAAAATCAATCCTACGATTCTGTTGTACACGAAATTTACTTATATATATATATATATATAACTCCAGAATATTGACACAAAAAAGGCCAAAACACACCAAATTCGTAACATTGTGCCCTAAAAAGGCCAACTAGTTTTGCGCACGGCCCACTAGTGCCCACTAGCCAGTCAGGCGGCCACTTAATATGCGTTTTTACCATATATATATATATATATATATATATATATATATATATATATATATATATATATATATATATATATATATATATGAGTGTTTTTAAACTGGTCCGCGAACCGGCATGGCGAATCGAAATGTGTATATGATTGAAATGAAAATGAATGTTAAAAAGTTATTAAACAATAAACAAACATTTGAAATAAACTTACCTTTCTTTATAGGAAATTCAATACGCAAAAAGAAAGCAAAAATTCGATGTTTTTTTTTTCTTTTGTGTTCTAAACATTTTTTCTAGTAAATCGATATTATGTTTGTTTTGTGTGTCCAATTCATTAAAAAAATAAAATTGATAAACGTGGAATTGTTTAAAGATAAAAATGATCAAAACGAACAGTGTAAGGTCATCATGAAACGGTGTAATTCATTACTTGGTTCTTGTGTTAAAAAGGAACGGTGTAAATCATTAGTTCGTTCCTTGTGTTAAAAAGTCTGTTTATTAGTTACGTGTGAGCAACTGCTTTCTTATCGAGTTTACATTTGTTCATGCTTAAGACAAGAATAATTAAAAAAGAATACGAATTAAAAATGATACGTTATTAATACTAAAATAAGATTTACGTTTTGAGACTGAACAGTTGTTTTGTTATGGTCTTCGTAAGTAAATGAGGCAAGACAAGGTGCATTATCTTAGACCAAGATGGCTGACTGCCGGGTCTCGTTTATTCACGTTAGCCCCGAGATTGTACATTGCAGGAGAGGTAACTTCCATCGGTCCAGATTTTGGTTAACATAACATCTCCCTTTTTTAGATAGTCCTGGGGGGTGTATTTAGTGTCCATGCTATATGATCTCTCTTTTATTTTTTTTATTTTTTAATTTTTTAAATGTTTTATTTATTTAGAGATATAGCTTGATGGTGGTCTCGACTGCTGTCCAGACCTGGTTCTTATGTATTCTTGACAATTGAGGGTTGGGACTGCTGTTTTCACGGTTTCCTCCCTTGGTGGATGAGCGTCTTCATAGGACTCCAATGTGTGAGCCTCGCTATTCTGTTGGGTGGTTTCGGTACAATGTGTCGTCGATTGCGTCGGATCACTGCCCCTTTGCCTTTGGTCTGTAGAACATAGGAGCGTGGGGTGGATGCTGTTCAAACAACTGTGCCTTCCTGGTTTGAAAGGTTGGGGCTTCTGAGCCACACTGGTGTACCGTTTTTGAGCGGTGATAACTCTTTAGCTCTATGTGATAGGCAGTGTGTGAGTCGTTGTTGGACCTTTTGGTTCTCTTCCCTCTGTCTGAAGCATTTGAGATCGGTCCATTTTAGGTTTAATAGATTTGGTTGAGTTGGGGCATTTGTCCTCAAGCTTCGGCCCGTTAATAGCTCACTAGGGCTGGACCCGCAGTCCATTGGTTTTGCCTTTAAAATGGCCGTTGAACCTTGACATGACTATGTTCCGGTTTTGGGATTCGTCGGGTGAGAGTTTGAATGTAGCGATGATGTCCCCTGCTTTATCATCCATGCAGTAGATTAGGGTGTCTATCTGACAAAGGGCTGGCTTCTCGTTTAGTCCGGACACTGTCCTGTAGCTGTTGAACCGCTGAATCCATTTTTCCAACGATTCGGGCTGATCGAATGTGAAGGGTTCTGGTGGCGTAACGTGGCTGTTCATCATGGGTTTTTATTTATTTTTATTATTTGGCTTTTGAGTTCAATATTTTTCTTAACTCTTCTCATACGTGTTGCTCACGTCCGTTTTCGAATCCCTTATTCTGACACCATGTTTTGTTATGGTTTTCGTAAGTAAATGAGGCAAGAGGGGTGTATTACCCCAGACCAAGATGGCTGACTGCCGGGTTTCATTTATTCACGTTAGCCCCGAGATCTTACATTGCAGGGGAGGTAACTTCCATCGGTCCAGATTTTGGTTAACATAACAACAGTTCACATGAATAGCTCTCATAAATGAAGAGAGTTCTCAAACAGCGAAAATAAAGTTGGATTAATAAAGTAAATTATAATTCCAACATTATATTTAAAAATGTCACTGTTTATTTAAAGTCTTAGCAATATTTTTATACAGTACAGTTTTCTGCAGATATATCACGTGGTACATAGTTTCAACCGTATAAGATACTGTCTTGGTCCATTTACAACTTGCCACCGGTGCGGTAAAACGGTAAGATACGGTAAAACTAATGATACATTTATTTTTATTTCCAAACTTAGACGTGCTTACTATCCCTACTGCTTTCAGATATAATCAGCACCCAACAATGAATATGTAGTATCTGTTCCTGATTTTGGTCTTTATACTAGCCGTTTTTCGCCTTCTTATAATGTTTGCAAGTGAGAGACATGGTTTTTTTTCTGGTTGGAATCAGATATGGGTCGACTCAGTCTTAGGAGCTGCACCCGTTTTGATATGAACTTGACGAAGAGGGGTATGGTTGATTTCTAATCGCTGAAGTTTAAGTGGGAAGATCGTAAAACCAGAGAAACATGGTCATACTCTGTCTTAGAAGGTTATACTCACAGAGTTTACCTCCTTTTTCAGAAGTGGGGTTATTGCCGGTCGCCAAAGGTGTCCCTACGGTCTGATCCAGGATATATTTATCACTTTTCAATGTCTCCTTGGCCGGCGGGATTATCTATGCCATGGCTTTAGTGTTAAATTCTGCCTTACAGGTCGGGTGCTTGGCATATGATCGTAGGATACAAGTTTAGTATCAACACAATCACCTTTTTCTCCATACTACAAACCCCCGGCAATACACTACCCCAAACCATTTACACACGCACCAACACCTTCCTCTGTAGCAGTTTCCTACAAGTCGTTATATTGTTTTAATTTCGATAACTTCTTAACTGCGTGCTGATTGGTTCACGCAATCTACTTCCTCCTTGGCTTGATCAATCAGTGGCCTTCTCTTAGGCGAATCTCGGATGGCTAGCATTACTATATTAAACACTTGAGCGTTATTCGCCCTCTCTCTGTTTCTTCTGCCGCGCGAGACAATACTTCTCTCTCTTTCCTTCTTTGGCACTGCCAAACACACGCCTCTCTCTGGGGACGCAACAGGGATTTTGCCGGGCCTTTGGCCCTGAGTTCGACAAGAAAACAAGAAGCCAAAATTCTACTGCCGCATACACGTGGACTTAATAATATAACTTACAAACACATAACTGCTTACATGTGAACTGACTCTAATACCAGTATACAAACACCCATACTTACATACACATACAAACACGTCCTGACACTTTAGCCGGTGTACAAACATAAAACTTTTTGTATTATGAACAATTCTTTTTTGCCAACTGGGGAATTATAACCACAGGAAATTCCTAGCTTTTGCCTTCGTCCATACTTATGGACATACTAACCTATTTCCTTTTTGTTAACCTACTAACGAAGACGAACCAATAAAGATTTGATCAAATGTTAGAATAGGAATCTGTTACTTCCATCCTCCATCTCCACCAACCCAACGATATCTACTACACCAAGAACACTCCAAAAAACTTACGCACCACTGCTTCGCTTCGAATATTGTTAACGAGTAAGGGTTAAGCCCGGAACAAAAGTAGCAAGTTAGTGTCCAAAACTCGAGAGAAAATTACCCCTCCCTTTTAAATTGGAGAGAGATAAGTGCACGACTAACCCTGTACCAGTCGGTATGGGGTTATTCCTTGCCAAATGAATAACATGAAACCCCTGTCGAACTCCGTCAGATCGGAAAAGAGACGTTGATAACTCAACAGCTTCCTGGATATTCCCCATCATAGCAGTGTGTGTGTAGCTTCTAGTCTGCTGCAGAACATTGTCTGAGAAATACTGCAAACCACGGGGTTGGGGGGGGGGGCATACTGAGAATATTATCACAAAACTGGAATAAAATACCTAATTCCTTAAAGCAATTGTCGTAAGATGGTCTCTGTCATGCACAGAAGTAAATTTATTACATAACGTGTGAACAGGATATTTAGATAAATGTAAAACATTGTTATAGTCTTTCGCTTAAAGACAAATTGAATGAAATCTTGCAAGTATGATCAGGGAAAATTAAGTGTTAGAGTTACGCAGCGACCCGAGAACGAACAAGATATAGATTTGCAGAAACAGACTAGCACGAGAAACAGAAACAACAGGAACAATCCTAATGGTAGACGCATATTGTAATATCACCGGTAGCACATAACAAGAGAATAGGAGAGACAATCGTCAGTAGAAATAAAGTTAACGAGGGATGAACATAGAATTATCTCACGAATAGCAGAATGTAAAAGCCGTCAATGTGACTATACGTCCAAGACACTTCGCTAGATGTTGCCCGGCATTGTTATATCCACATATGTTGCCACATAAAGCATGACTAGAAGAATAGGGGACTTGTTATCACATGTTCCCTTACAAAAAAAGTAATGTGCAATTCACCAAAAGGGTATATACATTACAAATTGATGCCGGGTGTATTCCAAGCGTTAACAAGGAAAAACACAGTCCGACAAAATTTATGATAACAGATAACAGATGAAGTCAACATTTTCCTTTCTGGATACGAGATTACATGTATCTCGCCACGCTAAAAACAGGTCCGCGGAAGACGGACATCAGAATCTACAATTATGTGAAAATATTTTTCCCACAGCCGTAAATTAACGATTACCGTTTAGAAATCGATGGGGTCGCCGGAAGCTCTCTTCACTCACTCAATGTGTAAACTACCATACGAAAACATTGTAAAAGGTATGTGTCTTATATAAAAAAAATATATATATCTCCATATTTAATTCGTCTAAACTCTGAACTTTATTATTTGGAAATTTTGACTCTGAAATAATATCCTAATTTATCAATAATTTCGGTCTCATTAAATCACGCCCCTTTATTAAGAACTCCTCTAGGGCGGAGAAGAACTTTTGATTTGATCGTTTGAAATAATAAACCCTTTGTTATGTTTGCATGATATCGTTTTTTGTTTGTTGATTCTTACAAGTTTATTAATTGAGATTCTGATGTGCTTGTTCCCTCGCATGAATTACTTGTTTGTCTCCCTTTGACTTAAAACAGTCGTTTTCATTAAGTGTGAGTCTAAACACGTAACTCACGTGCCCCAGACAAATACGAAGGACAGGGGGCACGTGGCGTGAGAGGGGCAGGGAGATGCTCTTAAAGAGCAGCAAATAGCGGTACCCTTGCTGACCTATCCAGACGCACGTGACAGATTCATCGGTGCTGTACTGAGGAAACCCTGTCCAGAAAAAAAGATGGACCAGTACTAGATATACTCAAAGAGGTATCTGTATGTTTTCTTTCGCATCGGCTATGCGAAACTAAGCAAAGATGGCCAGTGATAGAGAAGGGGGAATTCACAATCATGAATGCGGTACAGAAATTGGATGATTACTTGAGCGGTGCAGTTTTTACGATTAACGGTTACCATAAACCATTCCAGCATCTGTTCGAGGCTGAGTAACCCAATAAGAAAATAGAGCAGTTGGCTTTGAAACGTACGAGGCACCATTATAAGATTTGGCCGGTCGGTAACGTTTATACTTGCGCGGATTTTTTTGTCTAGAATTCCCAAGCAGTTAGAGACCACTACATCACCCCCTGCTGATTTTTAAATGAATGAAAAAAAATCTCGTATTGTATTATGGTTTAATGATGGTGAGTAGTGTAGTATCGGTTCTGTTGTTGTAAGACAATCCTCCCAGGAATTAGCTCCTTTTTTAAGGCGGTGGGGTAATCTGCTAAGGTATTACATCCAACTTTGGCGGAGGAGGTAATGTAATATGTTTTGGTGTCATGAGACGATCTTCCCACAAAATACCTTTTCCTTTTGGGGGGATGGGGGGGATAGTGTAGTATTTATTCTGTTTCCATGATACCATACTCACAAGCATTACCTTCTACGTTTATGGGGGCGATCCTTCCAGGTATTACCTCCTTTTATTCTGGAGAATATTAGTGATGGGACGATTCCCAATTTTTTCCAGATTTCGATACAATTACCGATTCTGTTCTAAATTCCCGATTCCGATTCTTTATAAATTTCATAATATTTAATTAGAGATTTGTTGCTTTTTTTATTGTAAAACTTTTACTGTAAAACCCTCATATTATGTCCGCATATATTTTTGCAAGCGTCAAAAAATACACTTGCGAACGTATATTACACAAGTAGTTGTTTCTAAATATTTTTCTCAAATGTTTTCTTTGTAATTGATTAAAAATAGTGAGACAACTAAAGATTTATGTATCTTTTATCACAATGCCGATTTACATTAGTTCCTCGTTAGTTGACAAAATGCTATTTGAATTGTTTCATAAACAATTGAAAACAGTCGATAATTGGTATCAAAATAAGAAAACGGGGTAGGAAAATAATAGTTAACAAAGCCCTCTCCCCATGTTGACAATGGGTTTCTAAATACTAATGCTATGTATTAAGAAAATCATTCTTAACATAAAAAAAGGGCTGAGCAAGGATGTTTTGTTAACTATTCTGTACCTTCCCTCTATAAAAAAAGTTTGTTTTTAACCTAATTATAAAGATTTGGTCGGTTATTGCTACTGTCAATATGACAAATATGTAGTAGATTGATTTGTTTTACTGTGAGAATAAAAACAAGATACAGATAATAATAATAATAATAATAATAATAATAATAATAATAATAATAGTAATATTACTAATAACAATAATAATATTACTAATAACAATAATAATAATATTACTAATAATAACAATAATAATATTACTAATAACAATAATAATAATATTACTAATAATAACAATAATATTACTAATAACAATAATAATAATATTACTAATAACAATTATAATATTACTAATAATAATAATAGTAATATTACTACTACTAATAATAATATTAGTAATAGTAATATTACTAATAACAATAATAATATTAGTAATAGTAATATTACTAATAACAATAATAATAGTAATATTACTAATAACAATAATAATATTAGTAATAGTAATATTACTAATAACAATAATAATAGTAATATTACTAATAACAATAATAATAGTAATATTACTACTAATAATAATAATATTAGTAATAGTAATATTACTAATAACAATAATAATAGTAATATTACTAATAACAATAATAATAATAATATTACTAATAATAATAGTAATATTACTAATAAGAATAATGGCAGATTTTTAGATTAACACCATAAGTTAAATGCCCCAAATAAGATTCTACCTTTTTTAGATGATTACCTGTGAACATCTTGAAAAACTTTGCGGAAAGAAAAAAACAATCATTTTAGAATATAAAGTGGGAGAGCAGTTTTATATATACATTTTACGTAAAATGATCATCATTTCCGTGCAATTCTAACGTTTTAGTGATGTTCACTTCGGTCGCAAATACTATATACTAGCAAATATATGCTCCCATCGGTCGCATATTTTTGCTAGCCCTGAAGATATTCTAAACTCACCCCCGAAGAAGAGAGGTAATGACTGAGAGCATAATTCGTCAGTTTTTCCTGAAATTGATTCATTAAGCCTATTACTATCAACTCTGAGGTTGTTTGCTTTTGAGCTTTGCCTTTTGTGGGTCTGTGTTTTTATGGGGTCGAGAGAGAACGTATTCTTGGATAGGTTTCCTTACTATGACAGAATAATTATTCCCTAGTTAAATTCTTTTTTACTGTTTTAGTTAAACTGGCTGTCAGCTTAAATAATATATCTACTGTTTTATTGACTATCTTGTCTGTATTGCTACTTAATGTATTACTATTGTTATTGATGAATGTTTCATTTGGAGGCTCTATCACTGGTGCTGCCTTAACTATGGGCTCCATAATTATACAATCTATATTGGACGCCTAAACTTAATTTCCAAAAGCTCATTAAAATTATAACTTAAACTCTTAATTGTAAATTATCAACTAAGTGACTCAATATTAACTATTTCTATAGGTAATTTTGTGGCACAATGCGTAATCTTTTTGGGAGCTAAGTGCTTCCCGTTATATTCGTAACTTTTGCGCCAGATTTGAGTTGCAAATAAAGTGAATTCGCTGCACTAAAAATGTCAGCTCACTGATCGGGGTATTCGGTGTAATCCGATGTCCGCTAAAATATCAACAATGCTGGAGACACCAGCCAGGTTCAAGAAGTCAAAGAAAACCTGTCACCGAGATTTGTTGAAACACTGATGACGGCTGTATTCCCTCTCTCTTTCTCTCTGTCTCTCCTTTTCTCTCATTTTCCCCCTTCTCTCTCTCTCTCTTTCTCTCTCTCTGGTAAAGAGATTGAAAATTAAGAGACTGGTTTGAATTTTGAAAGAGACGCACACATCTTGTCACGTTCTCTGCAAAGTTATAAAAATGTGCTTCGGAAGAAAATAAATATATATTTTTATATTAAAAGTAAAATGGTTTATTCCATTATTTACTTAAGGTTCTTTTGCAGCACGATGGTCCCCAACCAGCCAGCCAGCCAGCCAGTCCCAGAAGCTGACGACAGTGGACAATTTCTCTACCACTGAAAATAAACATTAGCGGGCTATAACCTCATTTTCATTTCTAGATCATATATGCAGTTGATGTTTCCTTTTAATAACTTTTATATTTTGTATGATTTCATAAATCTTTTGTTGTTTCCTACGGTGTGATTCTCCCTACATGTAATATAGCATCTGTTTTCTTTAACTTACAATTCCCTATATGCATCTCTGAAGAATGTTTCAACCTAGTTTGCTATAATTTGAGGAATACATACATCAACTTATCTCACGCTTTCAAACTTGTTATGTAAATGAGGATGTTATTCCATTGATGCTCTCTATATACCTTTGATTTGATGTCTATACCCTGTGCTGACGATGAGATCAGATATCGATAATAAAAATGCATGGTCTCTGAAACGATCGTACAAAATGATGTTGTTTGTTGATCATGTAAAGATGTTTACATAAGTCCATGCTATATATATATATATATATATATATATATATATATATATATATACTATTTCATGTATTCACATAAAATTTTATAGGGAGATATACTTTGTATGTATCAATTTCTTTTCAGTATTTACTTCAACAGTGCTCGATACGTAAGTAGAGCTAGGTAGTAAGGTATGCACATATATTTATGGCAATTACGCTACACAGAGGTACCCATAGAGATGAAACGCGGGAGCCTCTGTGTAGTTTAATTACCATAAATATATTTTCATAGCTTACTATATATATATATATATATATATATATATATATATATAGAACAGGGGTTTTCAAACTGTGGTCTGCGGACCACAGGGGGTCCGCAAGGAAAAGATAGGGCGTCCGTGGATTAAGTCATCACGTGAAATTCAAAGTAAAAATTTTCAATGTCTGGATATTTATGTTTACTTATTAATGTTCCTATATGACAAAACCATTACATGTCAACGCGTGTTGTTTCTTGTATTTGAAGTAAAGTACAATTTTTACTTTTTTATCACCGTGCAAGCATTACTCATGGATACATTTTTGAAACTCACAATCCGTTAAAGAGACAGAAGAGATTGTTCAGAAAAACAAATTAAGAAAATATCATGTGGAGTATATTCGATTTGGATTTATTGAAAGTGTGTCTAATGCTAACAGACCACAGTGTTTACTTTGTCTTAAGCTGTTGTCGAATGAAGCCATTAAACCAGCTAAATTACAGCGACATTTAACAACACTACATCCTGAATTTGACACAAAACCAAAACATTTTTTTGAAAGAAAAAGGGAAGCATATTTAAAGCAGATCAAACCTTTTGCAATGTCAATAACATCACATCATAAACAATTACGGCCATCTTATTTAGTGGCACTGTGAGTAGCTTGTGCTAAGAAGGCCCATAATATTCCTGAAGAACTTGTTTTGCCCTGTGTAATAGACAGGTGTGAGGCAGTTTTGGATGAAAATGTGCTGCAAAATTGAAAGCTGTGCCTCTATCAGATAACACAATTTCGCGAAGAATAAGATATGTCAGAAGATATAAAATCTCAGTTTATCGACAGAGTAAAACTGGCTTTTTTGCGTTACAACTTGATGAAAGCACAGATATTACTAGTGGATCTCAACGTAAAGTGTATGTACGTTATCGTTGGGAAAATGAAATGCTTGAAGATTTCTATTTTGCCATCCTATGCCCACTAAAACAACTGGTGAAGTAGTTTTTAAAGTATTAAGATCTTCATCAATCAGGCTTGTTATGGAGCCAGTATATTGGCATATATACAGATGGGGCTGCTTCAATGACTTGTATTCACTCAGGTGTTGTAGGGCATGTTAAGAAAGCAGCACCTAATATTACTGCAACAAATTGCATGATTCATCGAGAGACCCTGGTTTCCAAAAAAAATGGATGCTTCTTTGTCCAAAGTCTTGTCATCTTGTATGAAATTGGTGAACTTCATTAAAACCAGACCATTGTATAGTCGTTTGTTTGCAATACTATGTGGTGAGATGAGTGGCTGAACATTCAAGACTGTTGTTTCATACAGAGGTAAGATGGCTATCACGAGGTAAAATAATTCAGCGTTTATTTGAACTTAGAGAAGAGTTGTCGATGTTTCTTTGTGATTATAATGCTGAACTGACTTCGATAATTGCCGATAAAATTTGGCTTTGCAAAGTTGCTTATCTGGCAAATATATTTTACAAACTTAATGAACTGAATTTATTTCTACAAGGAAGGAAGTCAAATATCTTATTTAGTCATGACAAAATGTAAGCCTTTAAGAAAATATAAAAGTTAGTAAGAAAACTTTAGATATGTTCCGTACACTGGGCGAATATCTCAGCAATAATGGTTCAGTTAATGTTGATTTCATAATTGTAGTTGTTAAAAGACATTTAATATCACTTGCTGAAAATTTTGACAAATATTTCTCGACAGATGTTGCTGATAATATTGCAAATTTTGACTGGATCAGAAATCCGTTTGATGTTGATATAATTATAGATAACAGCAATCTCGCGGGAAAAGAGCTGGAAGAACTAGATGAAATGTCAAGCGACAGAACTTTAAAAATCAGTTTTATGCAGAAACAACTTTCGAAATTCTGGCTAACTGTAGTTTTCGAATATACATTGTTATCTCGAAAGGCAGTTAAGATTTTGTTGCCGTTTGCAACAACATATTTATGCAAAGCTGGATGTTCGGCACTAACCAATTTGAAAAACAAATACAGATGCAGACTTGCTCAAGAAAGTTACTTATGTGTATGTTTCTCAGCAATATCGCCAAGAATTGACAGTTTGTGCAAAGCCAAGCAAGTACATCCTTCTTACTAAGTTTGTATTTAAAAACATCCTGTGTGTAATTGATAAAACTATTTGTAAAGTACTATTACTGTTTTCATTTATACGAAAAATTAATTTTTTAATAAATTAAAAAATTTTTTTTACATTTTGCATCAACATGCAGTATTAATTTATTTTATTTGAACACTTACATCTAAAGTAAGCTTAAAAACAGTTTTTTTGCGTTAATGCAAAATTATATAATTTTTAGCAAAAAATGATGTATGAATTTTATAAGCGTTTATAACGGAGTCCCTTGGGTAAAACCTGAAATATAAAGCGGTCTGCAAGTCAAAATGTTTATAACCCTTGCTATAGACGACTGGAGCCGAAGCCTTGAATTGTAAGGTAGGGGGTAAATGATTCACCAACTCATACAAAGACGATCTGAAATAGGATGCACAATCAACAAGGAGTGGTCCGTTTCTATTGTTAAGAGGCGAGGGCTTGTTGGTGATTAAGACAAAAAGATTGGAGATAAGATATCTAGGAGTGATAAAGTTTTACAACAATTTTGACGACAATAAGTAAGTTTTACGACAGGTAACGATTTACGGTAAAAGTTGCCGAGTTGGGACTCAGGGGAAAGAGATTCAGTTTAGTGTTAGCTTCAAGAGAGAAAGTAGATCTAACCGAGCAAACGATGAGATAAACTGATGATAAACTGGTGGTGGTATTGACAGACAGATTATCAGAGTTTGAAGTCAACTTCTTTCAGCAGCAGATCGCCGACAAAGCTCGGCAAAGATTTAGACAGTGATGAGATAAGCTGACGACTTTAGTAACGACAATATGGGTCTCGACAGTCCACGACGGTGTCACACACACACTCATAGCTTCAACTAACTTATACACAATGTATATGGGTTTGTATTCTTTCTAGTGAGTTGCGTTGCTTTTAATTGTTTTGTAAACTTGTAATCTAGTGCTGTGCCCTCGATGATTCGTCAATGGATAGAACGAGGCTGAAGACAAAAAGGCTACGGACACACAACGTTGGGGTTGACGGTCGTTGTTAGGGGCAACATGGTTCTACATATATATATATATATATATATATATATATATATATGATGAAAATTATGGAAATAACATTCCATATATATATATATATATATATATATATATATATATATATATATATATATATATATATATATATATATATATATATATATGAAAAAATATAGTTTATTTTCTATATCTTTCTATATTTTTCCCATTGCTGGATTAGATTTCAAGCACCCAGACTGACCAAATATGTAATAGATGTATTCGGATTGACACCAGTTACTTCAAGTTGACTTTCATGCATGCACATTAAACCTGTAACCAAACTGATAATACCTGTGTGCATTTCACAAATTTGTTTTTTGTAAAACCTTTTTTTTAATTAAACCTATTCTGAGTTTGTTTACATGTTCAACGTGTGTGCATGAAGGTAGACCGGAAGTAACTGGTGCCAATCCGAATGCATCCTTTTCCTTTTTGCTCATTCTGAGCTGCCTAATTAATCTAGCAAATTTTGTCACCTTTTTAAGTCAAATATTAAATTATGAAAATCAGTAACGAAATTTTATATAAAAACACCTGTAAGAATGGTGTTGAATTTATTTTAAATCTGATCTTAACTGTTTCTAGTTCACATTTTATGGGATTAAAATTCTGCAAAGCTAAACTGCCTGAGTATTAGGGCAATAAGACAAAGTATTCGGATTCAAGGCAGAAGGGTATGATGAGAAACAGGCCTTTAACAATGTAAAAGATGCAGAATTGAGTTTTCCTACAAGGAATTGGTCAGCACGTGTTACACGATGAGGAATTTGCTGCTGAAAATATTATTTGCTTAAGTTAACGTAAGGAATAAATAATTCTAAGAAAGTAGTGGACAAGCACAGGAAAACTTGTCGCTATTATTTACAAAGTCTTATTATTGTGTTGAGTGACAACCATAGAATGCCAGTTCTAATGTTGAACAACAAAAGTTTAAAAGATTAAAGACATCAAATTGTAGTTTTCAGTTAGTACATCTAATTAACAGATCTAATATGGCTGTTGGGAGAATTTTGATGAAGATTGTGAAGGTCAAGGAATAAAGTTAATTATTAAGAAAAAAATGAGATATGTGTATAAATCAAGTGGTCACATTGCTCAACAAATCATTACTAAGCAGAAAATGTAATCTGGCTTGTGACTAGAAAACACATCTCAAGTAAAGTTTTCAATTAAAAAAAACAGACAGACTGAGAGAAGTACTGGAGTTGGTGACCGATAACAAAAGAAATTCAAAAGACTGAGCTGCTCTTCTAAGTGACAAAAGTATGACGTCAATTTCCAAGTCCACTCAACAATAATCAACATCAGTCAAATGTTTCAACTTATCTTTCCTCTTCAACCCTAACCCGATCAGCAAAAATGCTCGTTTTTATTATTATTCTCCTGCATTCTATTTCATATTGTTTATAGCCAGTTTTGAGCTTGTAGACAGAAACGACTGCTTGCACAATTTCTCAACAGACCAACGTTCTGTGGTGTTTTTTTTAAATAGAGCATGTGTGTAGAATCATGGATAGAGTAACCAGTTGAACATAGGCGGCCCTTTTAGCAGCAGACCTTATTTTGTGCTGATTAACAAGAGGTAACAAGGGATTAACGAGGGATAACAAGGGTCTTCGTGATATGACATATTTGGTTTCGCCATTAGGGCACATACTGATAAGCAGACAATTGTTTTGTAGATAGAAAAGTTATTTGAATTCGAAATATAAAAGAATAAAAAAATGATTTTACTTTTTAATACATGTTTTTAAACAACAATCCACTACGTTTCTGTTTATCATTTTGTGGCTCAAACATAAATTTAGCACCCCAGTTGTTGTTTAGTTAGTAAAGTTATAACTTTACTAACTAAACTACAACAGTTTAACTTTATTTATCGTGTTAATTTGAATATTATTTGCCAAACTATTTGCTTTTTTTTAAAAATTAAATGAACAAAAATATTTTTTAGTCGAATAGGTTTTATTTCTTCAAAATAAGTAAATGTTGAAATGCATGAAAAGAAAAATATATTCTCAAAGAAAATTTATAATTTTTTCTGATTTTCTCAATGTTTTTTCTATTGTTGATTGACTACATTTTTATTTAAACACTAAAGCTGGCTTCTATTTAATATGTATTTGCATCTGCGTAAATATATTTCATTTCATTGAAAATGCAACAACATACTTATTTTATTTTAGTTACGTTCACTTTTGGGGATCAAGGAGTTACCTCCTGGTGCTATCACTTGTCAGTGTGTGTTTGCATGTGTGTCAACAAATGTGCTTTCTGCCTAAAAGAAGAATCGCATTCTTCACAAGAATATGGTTTTTCCCCAGTGTGTATTCGCATGTGCTTTAACATATTTGATTTCTCCCCAAAAGAAGAGCCACATACTTCACAAGAATATGGTTTATCTCCTGTATGTATTCGCACGTGGATCAACAAATGTGATTTTCTTGAAAAAGAAGAATCACACACTTCACAAGAATATGGCTTCTCTCCAGTGTGCACCTGGATGTGCCTCAACAGATCTGATTCCGTTTTAAAAGAAGAGTTGCAAACTTCACAAGAATATGGTCTCTCTACATTGTGTATTCGCATGTGGATCGACAAATGTGATTTCCTAGAAAAAGAAGATTGACACACTTCACAAGAATATGGCCTCTCTCCAGTGTGAGTCTTGATGTGCCTCAACAAATTTGATTTCTGCCTAAAAGAAGAGAAACATACTTTACAAGAATATGGTTTCTCTCCAGTGTGTGTTCGCACATGGATCAACAAATTTGATTTACTTGCAAAAGAAGAGTCACATACTTCACAAGAGTATGGCTTTTTTTTAACATGTGTTTGTGAATCTTGTCTTGTGTTGCAGTTCTTAGACAATGAAGAACCAGACATTTTATTAACATTAGTTTTCAATTGTTTAAAGTCGAAATATTAGATCTTAGGGTCAGATAAGTGATACACTTAAGTTTTGCATTAAATGTAATAACATATTAGATTTCTGATCATTTGTTTCCACACAGTTTTGCATATTCTTTTTGCAAGAATAAAAAAATAATATTTTCTTCCTATTGTAAAAAATAAAAAACAAGTATATTTTCTTTTAAATCCATCACTATTGTATTTACATCTGAATTTAAATCATTTAATGTTACTCTTTCTATTTTACAGCTGAAAATCTGTTTCTTTGTATGTTTATATTTAACTAATTACACTTAGAAATATAAATTTGTGACAGACGTTCTTTTACCTTTTATGATTCTCCTTATATAGTTGTTGATCTTTTCTTATGATTCTCTGGGCAAAACTGATCCTCCTTTCTCTCTCAACACTTTTTTACCTCCGATTGTCATAAAATCCAGTCCTGCCTTACACAAAATTACCCAAATTTTCTAAAGTATTCTTCTTTCAAAATCAAATACGGTTTCATTCTAAAAAAGTAAAATGTTACTCAGATTTTATGCTTCACAGAATGCATAAGATATTTTTGTGTCTTTTTAATAATAAATGTTTTTTACCAGATTTTACTCATGAAAAATATTAATACATTCACATATGAATACGATTTCTCTCTTTTTAGACTTTTAAACTTCAAATAATTCACATCAAGAACATTCTCAATATCTTTTTCTCGAAAGAAATTTGCATGATATCAGATATCCAGGTATACAAATCCATTCAATTTAAGTTCCTATTTGTTCTTTTCGTTTTTGCTGGAGAATCTGCAAATATAAAACGAAATTGTAAAAATGCATTTTAACAAATATTATATCAACGTTTTATACATAATAATAGCTTTTACTATTTGATTTTTAAATACTCAAAATGATGCTGACCATCCTCAATGTATACTACACACTTCCGGTGTTTACTGAATTCTATTTCATTGCTTATGTTTCAAATTCTTTCAGTTTTTTCAGATGTAAAACATGATTTCATTAAATGAATCCAAAATTGATTGAATATTTTGTAAAAATAGAAATTCGAATGGAATTTGGTTTGAAAAAATATTTAGTCTGTTATCAGTCTCATTCCTTTCATTTCCTGAAATCTCTACAATTTTTTTTAAATGTTCCAATGTCGTTTAAAAATATTCACACATTACAACTTATTTTGTACACAATATCCTGATTGGAGAAAATTTGTCCTAATTTGTGAATCAAAAAAATAAAAAGTAAAACATTTTGAGGAATTAAGAACATTGCAAATAAAATATAAAATGAATTGTTAATGAAACCGAACTTGTTTGTTTACAGTAAAAAAAAACCTCAATTACCATCGTTGACTCAGTTGTAAAATACATATGCGATTTTGTGAAACCCTTTGGATACACAATGTCTGAGGGTTTAGCTCCTTGTGTTAAGATGTAAACGAATTATACGATCCTATTCAAGAACATTCCATATAATAACTTTCCATGGCTAAAGCAAGGTGAATAGTCATGTTTAGACAAACAAATGTAAGTGATTGTCTTTGTAATAATTATTAATAATTATGTCAGAAATAATTTAACTCGGAGTTCACGTTCTTTCCATTCCACTGGAGAATAAGTCTAGGTTAGGGTTAGGGTTAGTCAGTTCTTCTTTCCAATTCTAATTAGAATGACATCTATTGTGACATGAATATGTTTGGCACAAAACCTATTTCCACTAAACAATCTTTGAATAACAAGGTATTTAGATCTAACTTATATTAAAGAACATTAAAATGAGCATTAAAAGATCATTTTATGGTACCAGCCAACGATTGTTCTCAACATTAAAATGGGCACTAAATGGCTTATAAAATAAACTATTGCGACTATTGAGACGAATAAATGGCAGTGATGGCCCTTCGAACATTTATTAATAACCATGTCAAAAATCACTTTAACTTAGAACTCAAGCCTGTTCAATTCAAATGCTAGGTATTAGAGCTAGTCTAGGAGATAAAGTCAATTCTTTTTTTCTATTCCAGTGAGAATGACATCTCTTTTGGCGATAGGTTGTATGTGTTTGACACAACATTCATTTCCATTAAATAATCTTTGATAATTAATGTATTGAAATCTAAATAATATTTAATAACGTTAAAATCAGCAGTAAAAGGAGACGATTTTATGGTACGACCCAGCAAATGTTAACAATAATTGTTTCATTTCAACATAGGATAATTGTCTAAAAGCCTCAATGTTGACATTGTGACTTCTCATAAGTACCAAACTGAGTTTCTTTTAACTCTCTGACATATCTCTTGCAGCATTTAATAACATTTTCCCTATTCCTTAAAGAATCCCTAAATTAACTTGAAGATCCTTTGATGATTCTTAATGTAAAAAAACGACCTCTCTACGTCGACTTTTGCATACATATCTACATTGTACCAATTAAATATGTTTCTATATTTAATATATATATATATATATATCATCTTATAATGTAAAAAAATTGAAATATGAGCTTACATATTTTCTAATTTTCTTAATTACTTAAAATATTATATTCATTATAATATTTACTAACAATTAATGCGAGTGAAAATAAATAAAAGCCCTCAAAGTTTTTGTAAAATTAGTATTTTAATGTCATTGAGTTTTGTTTTAAGTTTAAAGATGATTTTATCTAAGATGATTTTATCTTCTGTTATAAGTCAATTTATGAAGTTTTATTTTCCTAAATTTGTCTGTTCTCTTCTTCTAAAATTCAAAATACATTTGTTAAAATAAATGTGAGTACATTAAGATTTCTCATGAAAAGAGTGAATTTCTGTGGGAAATATTTCAGTCTGGTCGTTCTACACACGTGGATGGTGTCAACTAAAATATGGACAGTAAGCTGATATAAATTATACAAAAGAAAATCCTATGCATGGCCGTTATTTATGATCCCGTTTCGCCAGAAAATGTGCGCATACCCATTTTTAGACATATAAGATTCCAATCTTGACAGAAATAAAAGTTTTATTTCTTCTATAATTAGAAAAGTCAACGACTACTGGAACATGGTTAAATTTATTTAACAAATTATGGTTACTTCCTCTCGTTCCATCATTGATGACTAACTGAAGTAATTCCCAATTGTATTGTTACTGTACTAAGGATTTTACCGTAACCCTCCAGAAGACTATCACTTTGAAGTGCTTATACTATCATTTTTATCTGTTTATGGGTTCTTGTGAGAATAACATCCAAGATGAGAAGAGTAGTCTTAATAATCCAAATTATCAATCCTCACATAAAAAATTCCGAAACCATACAAACATTATTTACATAGAAGAAAAATTGTCAGAGTGCCCTTTTGCATTTAACTACAAAAATAGCAAAGCATATTTTTAAGACGTTTCTTTTTAGTAATCTGAAACAATTCGAAACAAGAAAAAGAATTCTGATCAGATTTTGCCAAGAAATTAATTCTAAGAAATGCATCAAATATTTACATTTGTATCAATTTAAAATTCAAAGTTTGCTTGCTCATTATTGTCACATATTTATTTATTCTTTGTTTGTTTAATACAGCTGTGTCTTATAGACGCATATGGCACTTCCATTTTATGATCACTTCATCAGGAGAAATGAATGAAAACTTATCCCGGTAAAATAAATAATGTTCAATGATTTTACGACTATCTCAATGTTTTCAGGCTATGTAGCTTATATAAAATGGCTTTATTTTCCACAATTTGTCTTTGAGAGATGTCATGTGTCAGAGGTAAGAATAAAAAACAATGGACAATTGAATATAACGTTTTTGACGATTTTGCCTCATTTTTTAAACTTTTTTACAATCTGAAATTGTTTTCAGCCAATTCCACCAACCATTATAGCGGCCAATTTTACGTTTAAATGAAATAACACATTTTTACATTTCAGAATATTCTTAGTTTTATATATACTTATATACTTATTTAATTCAGCTTATGAAAAAAGTAATTTTACAATGTTTTACCTTTTACCTCTATAAAAATATGAAAATCTTTTTTAAATAGAAAATCCGTAATGACAAAATTGCTTTTTTGCTATTTTTGTGATTATTCTTCTCTTAGGATAGTAATCTTTTAGCATAGCAGCCCCCAATTTTAAAAAAATCTTTGTATACCTATGGCAGTTTAAAAGACGAAATACTTGGTGTCTATGACCAATTGCAGCTGCGCAGATCTGCGTGAACCATTGGGAAGAGTAAGGCTTGCTATGGATTTTGCACATGTTGGCAAATGCTTCTATGTCTGCTTTGAACAATTCAGTTACCTCCTCTTCACACTCTTCAGAAAAGAGACAGCAAGTTTTACTCCAAGGTCGATCTCTGATGCAGTATTCCTTATCAGCACGTTGGTAATATTTTTTGTTTTAATTAATGAGCCTTCTGTTTGGGATTAGGGGTTAATGGTGATATCAACTAATTTTACAAGATGATCAAGATTTCCAAGTGGGTTCTGGGAATCTGTCAAACAAGACTCGGATAGTGTTGTTAGGAATAAGTCAAGAAGTGAGGCTTGCTGGTGTCACAATCTTAGAGAGAGTTTACTCAGGCGACAGTTTGTATAAACGAATGGACAATCGAGAAACTGTGCATGCTATTACCAGCTAGGTTTGTAAAGCTTTACAAACCAAACCAATCACTGTGAACATTAACATCTTGGTTGGGTGAAATAGTAGAGAAAATATAGGTACCTATCGCTGCATTGTAATGTTAAACAAAAGCAGATTCTAGACTGTGTTCTCTAGTTAAAGGGAGGGTGTTACAGATATAAACTCTGAGCCCGTACATATGTCTCTCTGATTCTATCTGGTGGTATAGGAGTTATTCTGGGATATCAAAATAATCACAACTTAAGGAATTTAGGTTTCAAATAGTGTTAGGATATCTTTCGATTTTACGTGTAGGAAGGATTCTATATCATAAAAGTCCCAGGATATTTGTGAAGGAGTGTCAATGGAGGAGACGAATTGTTTTTTTTTAGGAAAGCACCAAGTTTCCTATATATTATGCCCTATTTTTATTGTTTTGATTGTGATGGTTTGAGCAATGCGGTTGTTTGTTGGATGTTAAATACAAAGTGCACACAAGTAGACAAATAGCCGAATAAGTATCTATGAAGTTGTTGGCTCAGAAATGCTTACCACAAATAAGTGCAGGATTTCTTTTTATGCATGATGTCCCACCACAGTTATCCTGATATTATACAATGGTTAATAGAGCAGCTTCTGTTAAAACTACCTAAGAGTTTAGGCTTCTTTAGTGGGAACCTGTCAGAGCAAGAGCAATTCAGACTAGTTATGTGAAATTGAGTAACAAACAAGTAATCTCATGTTGTCCCAATCATAAGTGTTGTGAAGTTGTCCAACAGTAAATAATAAATAAAGGAAGTCAAGTCGAGGGTTGGTTTAACAAGTGTATTAACAAAGTAAGAAAGTGACTAGCACTTGGCTAGACAGTTACAAGACTGTTCTTTGTCTTCTCTGTGTCTCGGTGACTCGCACTATTTATAGTGACAACCGGTGTAGTTTCTCCTGTGTAAGAACAGCCGGTGTAACAATAAGAAAGAGAGATAAAGTATGGAAAGGCGTTGATTGGTTTCAGGAAACATGACCAATCAGTGGGAGGTTTTTAAAGTTTCCCTGTAATATTCAGCTGACCAAGACAAAGAAGTGCAAGCCGGACAATAGGTGGAACATACCTACTCCTTAAGAAATTATAGGTTTAAAAACCAGATATTTTGTTAGAGACTCCAGCTCTAGGAAGCTTGTTGTCCATGACTAAAGTTCCTCTCTCGACCAGATGTCCCAAGGCACAACATAGAGAACAGGTTATATACCAGAAGTTCCTTCTCCTAGATGGAAGATCCTTCAAGATCTGCACATCCATCTTGCCAAGTTGAGTACTATACTAGGTATTTCTACGCCTCCACTTGGTAAAATTAAAACTAATAATAACAATTAAAACAAAATAAAGAATTATCAGGAAACTTGAATTCCTTGAAACTATTGTAACTTAAATAGTGGATAAAAAAAAGGAATTGAGAGAAAAAATCAGATGATGAAATAAAAAAGCTTATTTAATGACAGGGTTGCTCTCTTGAGATATTGTTTCTTATTCGAGTTTCTAAGTAGAAAGGGTTAGCAAGAGGTGAAGTCACACTAGATTGACATTTTTTAGTTTACTTAAGTATTATTAATTGGAGTAAAAAATGGTTGGAATCGATGTTACATTCGTCATCGATTTTACATTTTTGTTAACAATTAAAATTTAAAAAAATATTGCAATTTATGATTCAAGTTTAAAAGATTCAAGAAGTGATACTATTCAAGTTGGGGTGGGGGTGCGTATAAGCATCATTAACAAGCTGTGAACTAATTTCAATGAGAAGCAATATTTATTAAATTTATTAAAGTTATTTGGTATAACTCATACACGATGAGAAAAAAACATAAACACTTTAAATACTTCTTATGAAAAAAAATTACCGTTCACCAAAATTTTAAGGAAATAATCTCGTACTTTAAAAATTATTTTAGAAATACAAGTTTCTATCATAGTTCCAAAGAAACGACGCCATTTTGTGTTATTCTATTTCAACTGAGTTTTTAAAAATCATTCTTAACTAATATTTTCATTCTTGGCTCATTTCAATTTTATCTAGAGAAGTCACTTTTTTTATAACCTACATTAACCGTAACCCAATCCTAAACTAGCCCTAAACTAACCACGTTCACCAAAATTTACGAGGAAACAATCCAGTAGCCCTTTTTATTATTTAAGAAATTATAAATAAAACAACAACAAAATAACAATTTTGATTTAAAAAATACACGAAAATTGCGTTTTTACCGTCATAACGCATGGTTACGCTCGACATATGGATTACTTTCGATATTAAACAAAACTACTGTATTGTTTCCGTAAATTTTGGTGAACGCTACTTTTTTCGATAACAAGTAAGTACTTAATAAAATTTTATTATTTTAATTATAACTATCATTATTATCTCGGTGTCGAGCTGGAGAAGCACGAGTAATTGAAATAAACTATTCTTTTATATCAAGACAAATGTGATCATCGCTTAAAATTCATAGTTGATACGTTATTACATTGTTTTGAATAAAAAAACAAACATTTTTTAAACATTTTGTTAAAACTAATATTTATTCAATTATGTCCCTTTTGAAACACCATACAAATTTGTGGCTGGACAAGTTTTGCGATTCCATGAAAGTTCAAGCAAACTTAACCGTTTAAACGGATCTTATATATATACGATGCTGTTAAATGAAAAAAGTAAAAAAATAATTATTTGTCAGGCCTTTTCAACTCTCGTTTCGATTTAACCCTTAAAAACATTTAGAAATACCGTAATATTTATATATGAAGTTAAATTTAAACAGTATTACTTACTCAACATAGAAGGTGAAGGTCATTTATTTTTAATTTAAAAACTCTTCTGTGTCATCTCCTGCGCTTAAACTTGAGAAAAATATTTAATTACACTTTTAAAAATTATAATTCAGTTTAATCAGTTGATCTTAACGTGCGCAAATCCGGGAATTAACAAGCAATAAAAACAAATTAAGTTGAAATATTTTCTGAATGCAATTTATAAATTTACAATGATCTTAAAAGCGAGCTTAATGAAAACAATTTCCGTAGTGATTGGACTTACCTTTACGTATTTTTATTCGTCTTTTATTTGTTTTCTTTGCAAAAAGGAAACTATGAAAATAATCAGATGTTAATTAAAGTAAAGATTATAAAGTTAAAATTCGTCATCAAGAGAAATTATTTTGTGATCAAAGAAATAAAGGAGTCATTAAGTTCAGCATAAATTCAACAAGGGAGATAATTCAGTATAAAGTAAAAGTACTATTGAATTTTTATTTTTTTTATTATGTAAAATAAAATTATACGAAAATTTGAGGATCTTATTAAACAAATAATTACAAAATAAAATGTTTTGAAAGCATATATACAACTAATAATTTCATAAACAGATAATAAAACAATATTAACTGAATGATAAAACGATAACGTTATAATTCATTTTAAGTGCTGTAATGTAAAAAGAAGACACGAATAGAAAAACCTTTTCTAAGGCTTTATTCAATTAATTCAAAACTACAATGCCAACAAGGCAGAGGCCAAGAACGTATATATGGTAAAATAAAGAGAACGCATTTAAATTAAAAAGTCACGTGGACAAGAAAACCCAGTAATTTTACTTTAACGGAAATATATGCAAGTGCACGTAATCCATCTCGTAATCCCAAGGTGCTGAGTTCAATCCTGGGCAAATGCAGCTGAAGAAATATAATATACATAACATTCTCCCCCACTTGTAACAGAGATTGTTATCAGAAAGTTTTATAAATCCAGACGCTGGACTGGTTTGCGAATCCTGCTAGACCGGCGGGGAAGTAGTTCACTATCAGAAGCACCATATCTCTGGGAAGGTTGATTCTCTGAATTCTGATTCACTAATTCATTTTCTGTATAACTTTTCCTAGGTGAAGGAGTATTTGTGGAACTTGTATCAGGCAAAGGGCCCATGTCAGGTAGAACGTTTTCAGCAGAATCTTGAGATCGACCCGAGCGTGGAAAACGTGCTAAATGTCTTAGTGCTACTGAATCTTCCCGGCCATCATGATATCGTATTCTTGCATGTGTAGGGTTAGCCTCGAGGAGTTCCACTACCTCAACGATCGGGTCATATTTACTCCTGTTACCAAATCGCTTTAATAACACCTCCCCAGGCTCACAGAGCCAAACAGGTAATGCAGTGCCAGTGGAAGAGCGCCTTTTAAAATTGAACATGCGTTCGTGAGGCGTAGCATTTGTGGAGGTGCATAGTAGAGAGCGAATAGTTTGTAAAACATCCTGTAGAACATCCTGCCAAGCGCTAATGGGTAACCGTTTTGATCCCAAAGCTAATAAGATGGTGTTCCAAATAATGCCGTTATAGCGCTCACATTGGCTGTTACCTCTTGGGTTATACGCAGTAGTGTTACTGGATCCAATTCCAAGTCGCAGCAAAAATTGTTTGAATTCCTCCGACATAAACGAAGTTCCTCGATCGGAATGGATGAATGAGGGAAGTCCAAAAATAGAAAAAATATTCACCAGGCACTGAATCGCGGTTTGAGAGGAGCAATCACGACAAGGGAAAGCAAACGGAAATCGACTGTATTCATCGACGACTGTAAATATGTAACGGCAACCTGATGAAGATGCCGGGATAGGTCCTTTGTAATCGACAGAAAGACGCTGGAATGGAGCAGTAGAACGGATAAGAATATTATTAGTAGAAGTAAAGAATTGGGGTTTTATTTTGGCGCAAGTAGTACATTGAGATGTCACACGTCGGATTTCATCAAGTGAATATGGCAAATTTTGTGACCTTACAAAATGCCAAAAGCGTTGTACTCCAGGATGTATTAAGGAATCATGAATTGATTTTAGTTCCTCCAAGGAAGAAACAGCAGCACCACATACTCTGGATAATGTGTCAGCGACAATATTTTCATTCCCGGGACGGTGTTTTATATCATATGAAAAGGGAAGAAGTTCCATTTTCCACCGTATAATTTTATCGTTTTTAATTTTTCCACGATTAGCAGGTTTAAACACAAAAGATACGGCTTGTTGATCAGTAATAATAGTAAAATGTTTCCCAACAATGAGATCTCTCCATTTACGAACACATTCGACTATGGCATATGCTTCTTTTTCGACTATATGAAGTCGCATTTCAGAGAGGTTTAATGACCGAGAAAAGAATGCTACAGGTCTCCCAGCTTGTAAAAGAGTGCCTCCGATAGCCTTTTCTGAGGCATCGGTTTCAATAATAAACGGCAATTCATCATCAATAACTTTTACGGATGATTCAGCAATGTCTTTCTTGAGTTTTTCGAAAGAATTTACAACTATAGGAGGCATAGGGAATTGTTTATTTTCGACCAGTGGACGAATTTTGTATGAATACTTAGGTATCCATTTCGCATAGTAAGCAAACATACCAAGACACCTTTTTAACGATTTTGAATCGGAAGGGGGAGGCATTTGCAAAAGAGGTCTCAAACGCTCTGGATCAGGTTGAAGAGTTCCGTTACAAATTTGGTATCCAAGCACGTTAATAGAACGAAGTGAAAACTTTGATTTTTCCCGGTTTATTTCGAGGTTGTATGTCGAGGCAGCTTTTAAGAAATACTCCAAATTGACGTCATGCTCCTCCTGGGTTTTACCGCAAATAGTTATATCATCTATATACGAGAAGGTTCCAGGTAATTTGTTATCAGAAATGAAAGAATTCATAAATCGTTGAAAGGCAGAAACCCCGTTTGTGACCCCCATGGGTATTCGTTTAAATTGGTACAGACGGTTTCCAGCCTGAAAGGCCGTATAGGGGCGATCTTCAGGGCAAATTTCAATCTGATAGTATGCTTTGGACAAGTCAATTATACTAAAGATACGATACTGGGCTATTTGGTCAACGAGATCCCCAATTCGTGGCAAGGGGTATGCATCAAGTAAGGTGAAACGGTTAATAGTTTGGGAGAAATCGACTACCAATCGTTTCTTTTATTAGTTGACGAAGTCACAACAATTTGAGCGCGCCACGGAGAGTAACTTGGTTCAATTATATCATCCTCAAGCATTTGTAGAATTTCTTTTTCAATGAATCGAGAGTCCTCCGCACGGTAATTTCGGGACCCAGTAGCAATAGGTTTGCAATCACGGGTCAAGTTTCGGAACAATTTAACGGGTGCACAACTGATTTTGGTTAAAGCGCAGATTTTTAGAATATCCTGAGACCCTCCAAAAGAAATAGTGATACTCTGGTGTAGTTTTAAGAAGGGCACTCCGAGTATAATATCCATACAGGAATCAGGAAGTACTGTGAAGTCAATTTCTTTATATTCGTAACCATTGAAGATAACGTCCTCAGTACAATATTCAGATAACTTGAGGGAAATGGCCGATGATGCCATGGAAATTACGGAATTCCGTTTAGAAGTAGACAGTTTCATTGTTTTAACAATACGAGCACTGATAAAGTTATCAGAACTGCCGGTGTCTATGAGAGCAGTTAATCGTTTACCCTTTAATTTTACAATTTTAGTAATAGGAGGGAACCTATCATCATCTTTAGCACGGGCTACTATAATAGCTGAGGTGGAACGTGAAGGTGTAGACGTGGTAGAACGGCAAACTTTGGCAAAATGGCCGAGTTTGCCACAGTTTCGACATACTTTATCGCGGGCAGGACAGTGGCGGCGATCATCCTTAATGTGACGTTTCCCTCCGCAGTTGTAGCACTTTCCATGAGCAGGAAGGGCAGCAGACAATTGTACAGATTCACACTCCATAGGAGCAGTAATAGTGGCCTCCTCGACAGAATCAGTAAACACATTTTTAGTCGTGGTAGCAGCAACGGTAGGTCCAATCTGAGAAGCGTATGACTCAGCACGAAAATGAGCCTGTTCTAAAGCTCTAGCACATTGAGTAGCCTCCTTGAGATTTAACGTATCATTTTCAAGTAGTCTGGCACGTATTACGGAAGACCGGAGACCACGTATAAATGAATCACGGACAGATTCATCTCTGTAAGTAGTAGCAGTAACATCTTTGAAGCAACAGTCTGCGGAAAGTCGGTTCAAGGCCTGAAGGTACTGGTCTACAGACTCATTTTCCTGTTGTAGACGTGTAGAAAGCAAATGTCTAGCATGAATAACGCTTGGAGACTTATCATAAACACTTTTCAGCAATTCAACAGCATGTTCGAATCCAGAACAACCCTCGATAGTGTCAGCAACGGTAGCACCAATGTTTAAATAAAGGACTTCGAGTTTGTCTGGATTTAAAGAAGCAATAGTAGATAAGTAATAAGTAAAATTACGGTACCATAGTCTCCAGAGCTTGCCAGCCTGAGGGTCTGCAGAAGATATATCAAACTTGTCCAGACGAATAATCTTATCCATGAGAAATTTAGTAAATGAATAATTGAATAAATTGTAATGTAAAAAGAAGACACGAATAGAAAAACCTTTTCTAAGGCTTTATTCAATTAATTCAAAACTACAATGCCAACAAGGCAGAGGCCAAGAACGTATATATGGTAAAATAAAGAGAACGCATTTAAATTAAAAAGTCACGTGGACAAGAAAACCCAGTAATTTTACTTTAACGGAAATATATGCAAGTGCACGTAATCCATCTCGTAATCCCAAGGTGCTGAGTTCAATCCTGGGCAAATGCAGCTGAAGAAATATAATATACATAACAAGTGCCAAAATAATATATAATGATGATGATGATGATGATGATGATGATGACGACAACAAAATCACATAATAAGTAAATGCAACAAACTAACCTCCAAACACTACAAAAACAGACACATCTGCGTTGGAAATGTAGTTTATTGGGAACAAGGCAAACGCTTGCACCTTGAACATACAGACACATGGCACAAACACAAACCAGAGAGTATTGCAAAATGCAAAACACTAAATCCTCTGAACAATGCAGGTACAAACAGACAAAATCAGCTAAGCAAGGTGGCCGGACATGATAAAAGTCAACAATAAGGAAAAAACAAACAAACTTGCAGATTGTAGATTTTTCCATCCCAGCATATAACATGGTGAATGAAGGAGGCAGAAAAACGAAGTAAATACTTGCCAGTGATCTTAAAAAGTTGTTTTGATACATAACTGTAATACAGTAGGAACCTCCAAAGCTCACCATAGAATTTACCACCACTCCTATATGTAATACGATGTAACTTTAATATAGGTTTATATTATCATCATAACTTTTTCACCATTAAAAGAAGAAACATAAAATAAACTGCTTCTAATTTTTTAATTTTTTTTCAGCGTACGGAAATAATGAAAATGAGAAAATAAATACGTGTGTACTTTTATTTACGCCTTAAAAAAACAACGTTCCTATGTAGTGACCATTTTTTATGCGCTAACACCCGTGTGTTTAATACATCTAGCAAAAATCAAATAATGGTCAGATTTTCACGAAATTTTCAATACTTAGTCATTATTGGACTAATTTATCTATAAAATACTTTTTTCGTAAAATATATGTTATAATAAATTACTGTAACTCTTCAGGAAATGAGTCATGGTTATTCCCCTTTGGCCGGAACTAAGGATTCCGCCATATTGACTTTGCCAAACACGTGTATATATTTGTTGCGGGACCGACCGACCGGTGTGATCGATCGGCCCCAACAACTAAGAAAAGGTGGACACGGGCAAGTGACGGCAAAATGGCAAAGAAGAGCTGACAAACAACTGGTGTTCAGTTTACAGAAGGAGGTTTATTTACCATATGGTAATAACAAGTGAAATGAGATGGTGTCACTGGATCAGGAGTGGTGCAGGAGCTCAGGACTGCAGGGTGCTGGAGCAGGAACTCGGGACTGCAGGGATGCTGGAGTAGGAGAGTGCTGGTGCAGGAAACTCTGGACTGCAGGGAGCTGGAGCAGGAGAGTGCTAGTGCAAGAACTCTGGACTGCAGGATGCTGGAGCAGGAAAGTGCTGGTGCAAGAACTCTGGACTGCAGGATGCTGGAACAGGAGAGTGCTGGCGCAGGAACTCTGGACTGCAGGGTGCTGGAACAGGAGAGTGCTGGCGCAGGAACTCTGGACTGCAGGAGCAGGAGAGTGCTGGTGCAAGAAACTCAGGATGCAGGAGCAGGTGCAGGAGAGAGCTGGAGCAGGAACTGGAGATGCAGACAGCAAAGAGAGTACGCATTCATAGCCCTGAAAAGGGCTGTTTGTATCTTTGCTGCTGCTGCTGGAGTTGCGGCTGCTGTCGACGTTCGGACTGCTGGAGAGCAGGAACTCAGAACTGCAGATGCAGGAGTTCGGAACTGCCGACGTGGGGGTCCCCTGACCCCCCGGTTGAGCTTACTTTATTTATCCAAAAATTGTACAATTTTTTAGATGTGGCACAAGGCCAAAAGGGGGTATGGGGGGGAAAGTGGGGGTCGGGGGTCGTCCACTTGGTCTATAAATACCCTAGAAACTAGTTTCAGTTACCATAATACCACATTCACTCTATGGACTTAAGCTACTTAAAATATCCCCAGGTGTTTGAAATGAATTTTATTTACAGAAAAATATGTACATGTGTGATGATAGGGGTGGGAGAACAAAAAACTAAGCCTTAAATAATCCCCCAAAAATAAATAAAAATAAAAGGGATAGTAAAAATAAAGAACCAAGGAAAATGCTAATTATGGAAAGTTAGTAGAGTCCCCCCATCCTATCTAGAGTGTGAACTGCTCGCTGTCTTCCGGTAAAAACCGAAAGCAAGAGAGACAGCTCCTAGTTGGGAGTGGGCGTTTCTATATGGGGGCAAAAGAAATTGAGGGATGGGTTTGTCGGGATGTGCGGTGTCCTCCAGGATAGGTACTATTAGGGCGGGTCAGGGATATAAAATAAATTAGGGAGCGGGCATCCTGAAGGAGATCTGACACCTAAAATAAAGCTGGGGGCAAAGATCTCATTTACACTACTAGCTAGTAGGGACTGTGCCCAAAGGATTTGCTGGTCAGGTTAAGGAAATGATTTCCTTTTTCAAAAAAGAGACCTAAGGTCGCTGTGTGCCATGCCTAGGCAGGGAACACGAACTCGAACCTATTCCGCGTGAACACGCATAAACTAGCGGTGTGTATCCACCTACTTTTAAAAAGTGAAGAAGGCAACCTCCTTCTATCAGATTTGATTTTGATTTTAAGCTGGTGCTTAAAATACGAAATCAAATCATAATAAGAAGGCGGCACCCCCCCACGCCCTATGTCTAAGCGTGAAGTGTACACGACGAGTCTAGCCACGGCTAAAATCGCAAGCAAAACCATACGTTTCTCCCTGGGCCACAAGGGGTCCATGTTGAAGATAACGGATGCTAAATCCAAGCACGTCACCCGATCGGGGGTGATGCGAGCCGTCACCTCGTTGACATACGTCCAGAATTCACGAAGTTTGGAGCAGGTGAGAAAGGCGTGCTCCGCCGTTTCAATCTCATCTTCCTCGCAACGTGGGCAAAAAGGGTCCATAACCAGACCAATCCTGAAGCGTATGCCATTGAGGGGTACCACATTACGAACCAATCGCCAGGTCAGAGAAAACTCAGTATTGTTGAGATGGCTCCGGCCTGGCGCCCAATTCCACTGAGAGTGAGTCTCCCGCTCCGACAATCCTAGCCGCTCCCCAAGGGGATCCGAAGCGGTCCCCACCACTAATTCCCGATATAGTGTATTTCTAGACCGGGCGAGGTCACTGGACCCCGGCAGCACTCTGAGCGCAGCTCGGCATTCGTTGAGGAACTGCGATTGACCCCTTGGCCTACGACGGCATTCGACCAAGTGGTCAGGGATGAGGTTAGGAAAAGCGTTTCCAACCGCAGGGCCCCACGCAGACTCCTCTGTCAAGGTTCGGCTCAGGAATGCCAGCCGCTCGGCATACAAGTGGCTTTCCAAGTCGGGCATTCCTAAGCCTCCCACTTCAGGACGTTGAGTACAGACCTGTCTACGGACTAGCGGCTTCCCCCTTGCCCACAAAAGCGAGAAAAGGAGACGCGTTAAAACCGCTCGGCGGTCCGCAGGCAGAGGTAGTACAGCCAATCGGTAAAGGATGAGCGAAAAGACGTACGTAACGCACGCCTCAGCTCGACCTTTAAGGGAAAGCCCCCTTCGAAGCCAAATCCTTACAGACGCTTCGACCTTAGACTGCACTTCCGACCAGTTCTTATCAAGCTGGAGACCCGGTCCGAACCATACGCCGAGGATCCGAACCGGGCCATCTGTCCAGTTGAAAAGGCCTGGGAGCGCAGCCGCGCCACTCCAGGCAGCCAACCTTAGGCCATTGGATTTGCTAAGGTTGACTATGGCCCCTGTAACTTTTTCGTACCTTTTGAGTGCCCTAATCACCGCGATAATGTCTCGAAAGCACGACACAAACACGGTGACATCATCGGCATACGCGGATACCCTGGCTCGCGCACCGCCAGGAAGAGCAATACCGCGTAGGGCCAGTCCAGGCTCCCCGATCCTAAGCCTGCGGAGAAAAGGCTCCAAGGCAAGGACGTAAAGCAGGGGAGACAGCGGACACCCCTGACGTACCGACCGAGAGACGGCAAAAGACTCCGATCGCATTCCATTGACCTGCACCACTGCCGTTGGCCCGCGATACAAAATGGAGATCCATCTGCAGAAGCCCGGTGTAAAACCGGCAGCCTCTAAAACAGATCCCAGGAAACGATGGTCGACCCTGTCAAAAGCTTTGGACTGATCTAAATTGATCAGCGCGGCTTCAGTGTCGTCTTCTAATCCCTCTATGATCGTGCGCATCAGATGCAAGTTGTTTTGAATCGATCTCCCCTTCACAGCATAATTCTGATCAGGTTCGACCAACTCACCGATAACAAGCTGCAACCGATTTGCAAGAACTTTGGCCAAAATCTTTAAATCTGCGTTAAGCAGAGTTATGGGCCTATAATCATCTAGATCCCCACCATCTTGGCCCTTTTTCTGAAGCAATGTGATCACTCCCTTGGTAACTTGACCAGGGATAGAACCCTGTTCAAACCAGTGATTGAACACATTGACCAGAATAGGTACGAAGATGTGCGACAGCCTCAAGAACAATTCATAGGGCAAACCATCGAGTCCCGGAGATTTGTCGTAGCCGACCTGCTTCAGAGCAGCCAAGACCTCACACTCTGTAACGCGCCCATCACAACTAGCCGCTCGGGCCGCCTCCAGGCGGGGCGAGCCAGCTAAATAGCTGCCAAACTCCTCGACACGGAGTCCGGGCAGTTGGGTGAACCGCTCCATGAAATGATCACGAAATCCCCGGCAAATCTCCCGAGTCGACACAAGGGTGTGTCCTTCCGGGTGTTTGACTTGACGAATGAGACCGACCGAGTTGCGACGAAGTGGAGTTCTACGCTCTTCCGCGTCCACATTCACGGCTTCGTTGGACACTCTCTTTAGCCTAGCTCTAACTACTTGACCCTCATACCGTACGTTAGCCGCACGTTTCAGGTCCCCCTTAGCTAGTTCTATGCCTAGGGAATCCCCCCCAGCCACCGCCCGGGCCAGCTTAGTTTCTAAACGCTTTTCTGCTTCAGCCTTATTTAAGGCGAGGCGTTGGCTATATTGAACAGAAAAGCGCCTAATGCCAACTTTGGCGTTAACCCACCACTTACTCCCGGTTACCGCCCCCACTAATCCCTTTTGAAAGTTAAGAGATAGCTGTTCCCGGAAGTCACGTATCTCCAGTAAGGAGGTATTTAACTTCCAGTAGCCAGCTACCTTGTGTGTCTTAGGACCTAATTCCAGACTGGCCACAAGTAACTTGTGGTCAGAATGGCCTAACCAGTGGAACGTGGGACAAGAGATATAATCTACGTTGCCTCTTCTAACTAGCAATCGATCCAAGTAAGAACTTGGAAGGAAAGTGCCGCTAGCGAGCCACGTCCACATCTCCCGCCTCGGGTGATCGATACGAAATCTGTCGACCAGATCGCATTGTGCCATCAGGTCAGACAGACTTGTCTCACACCCATCCGACCCACTAAGGCCCCCCACCCTATCTATCCTGGGATTAAGGATGGCATTCCAATCCCCCACTACGATTAGCCGCTCCGAACCACCGAGGAACCCCTCCAACCCCCGAAAAAAGGAAACCCTCTCACGAGTGGAATTGGGCGCATAAACCGCGACGATTCGAAACATGGCATTGTTCACGGCAACATCAGCCACGACCAGTCTGCCATCAGCATCCGCGTGAACAACGTTTACCCTTGCTAGCAGAGTGCGTCTAACTAACAGAGAAACTCCCCGAGCAGTACGGTCACCAAATGCTGAAAAAACATCGAAATGTTCCGACAGCAGTCGGTGATCGTCCATCGAAACATAGTGAGTTTCCTGTACCGCAGCCACATCTAATTCAAAAGCCTTGAGATCCCCCAGTATGCGGGCTGCTTTGCTTAAGGATCTCAAGCCTCTCGCGTTCAAGCTTCCTAGCTTCAAGTTCGTGGCCATCGCACTAGTCAGTGTCAATCAACGGCCTGAAATCCTTGTCAGTAAGGACGCCGACGGCATGCCCGATATTGCCAGTAAGCAATTCCGACGACGCGCGGCCGTCTCGGGAGATGCCCCCGACATCCAGGGGAAAGGTTATCTTGAGGGCTCTATAAAACGAGGGGTGGACGTAAATGGGGATCCTCCCTTCACACTTATCCCTCAGATCATCGAGGGAGTCATGCCCTTCTTCCACCAACGTAAGGCCCAGGATCGCCTCCTTTGCTGCCTCAATCATTCGCCACATGGACTTGGTTCGGCGAATCTTCATCTTACGGACGAAGGTAATCAGCAAAGGGGCATCCGGGAAGTTAGACGGGTTGGTGGTGTCTAGACCCTGGGCCTTCGTTAGGAGCTGCAGCGGTTTGATCACATTCCTCTGCTGGGGTGTGAGCTCGGCAGCGGCATGATGCAGGTCCGCATCACAAATGAGGTCCCCTGGCAGGAAGGGGAGCTTACGGGACTTCTCCTTTCTTTTTGGAGAGGGCGACGCTTTAGGCTTTTTGGCCTGTTTGGTCGTCTTGGAAGTTGAAGTTTTGGCCACCGACTCTTTCATGGGAGACAGAGAGCGGGAACCAGCTGGGGGGGTTTTAGTGGGGGAAGGGGATTTCTGCTCAGTGGTGGGTTTGGGTTTTGGGGTTTCAGGGGACTGAGCAGAAGAGATAGTCATCTCTTCGGGCATTGGGGCGGGGGTTTGGGGCCCAGCCTCTTTCATCTTTTTGCCGGTTCTGATGGCAACCTTCTTGTCCCGTGTTGACTTTCTCTCTGTCTCTGGAGCCGGGACCGGGCCAGCGTCACCCTCCATCTTCTCCCCTTCCGAGTCAGATGATGTTGAAGGTGGTGACAGGGGAGCCTCAGTCTTCCTCTTTGGTGCCGCTGCCGTGACAGAGGCTTGCTGCGGCTCCTTAATGGTGGGCAAGTCCTCGTCCATGGACTCTGTGGGACCCCGCATCCCTAATTCTTCAGAGGGCTGCACTTTGGAGGAGGGTTTCTGTTGTTTGCCCTTTCTGACGACAGGGCTGAAACCGTCTTTATCTTTTCCTCCTTTGTTCGCTGGTGGAGGAGCTGCTGACGTCGCTGGACCTCCCGGGACTGCGGCAGAAGGGGTCTTCTTGTTTGGCGCCTTCTTCGGGCAGTTTTTAGCCATATGCCCCTTCTGCTCGCAGTGCCAACAATGTGGCCTCCTGCCCTCCACTATGATCGACATGGACCAGGCGTCGCACTTGAGCAGTGGCGGGATGTTATTAAAGCCATCCCGGTCCAGACGCATTTTGATTTTATAGTCCCCTACCATTAGGTTATGGGGACCACGGACCGGGGTTATGGCTTCGACGTCCCCATACTGACTCATCACAGCACCTAGTTGCTCCGAGTCAATATAACAGGGGACGCCAAGGACAGTTACTAATGTCCTCCTCCTGCTCAAGTACTCCGGCCTGAGGATTAGGTGTTTATACCTCAGGTCGGCCCTGGCCACCTTCTCCGCTGCTTCCTCTGTGGGTAGGAGCAGGTCCCAAGTGGCGAACCCTCGCCTGCAAACGTAGGTTGCAGGAACTTTGAGGGCCCACAGGATCTCTCCTATGGTTTCAATCAAGACCCCAGCCAGCCCTTTGGTTCTGGAGTCGATGGTGACTAGCGAAACAATTCGCTTCGCTAGTCGTTCCACCGCTCCCGGAGCAGCTTTGATGTTACTGCCGTCGGTTAGATCTTTGTAAGTAGATTCAAATAACCGACGGTACTCCGAGGGGCTCCTTTGTGACTGGGGTCCCCACTTGTCATTTGTTGGAGATAGGGCAGGAGTGCTGGTTGCCGCCGGAGTTGCTGGTGTTGATGCTCTCGTCGGCGACGGTGTCTTCTGCCCGGGAGGTGATGACCATGCTTTTGGGGTCTCAGCTGGGGCTGTAGAGAGGGATGGCCACTCCTTCGGCGAAGCTGTTGGTGTAGTAACAGGCGGAGTGGTCATCTTGGTCCTCTTCCCGCCAGCAACGTCCGCTGCTCCAGTCTTTTGTGCTGTTCGAGCAGCCCCCATCTTTCTTGGCCTGGACTGCCGCATGCCAGCCCGGACCGGACTATTTGGTTTTGTTTGCAGGACCTCCATGCTGCTACTGCTACTGCTGCTGCTGTTGCTGCAACTTCGGCCGCTTCCGTCGCTGCTGCTCTCGCTGCCGAAGAGTTCTTGGTGGAGGTCCAAGATGCGGTGCTGAGCAGAGTCCCTGTCCATGGGGGCTGGCGGCTGATCTGGGTTGGTGGCCCCTTTTTTGTGGGACTCCACCGACTTGGTCTGTCTTGCTCCTGGAAGCGGGCGGCCTTTTCGCCCACGACCAGGCGGGCTAACAGTTGAAGCCCTGTAAGAGATTTGTGCGGTGGGGAGTTTTTCCCACCGACCCAGATCACCTCTCCGATCTGAGCTACCCTGACTACTTGAGCTGCTGGGGACAGCAGCGAAGTAACTAGCAGGGCTACCGCCTAAGGCGGTAGACCCTGATCTACCTCCAGTGCTAGGGTCGGCACTGGCAGAAGTACTGGGCATGTCGCTTAGAGCGGCATGTCCGTCAGCTTTTTTGGGGTCTGCTCCCACCCCGACATGAGACCTAGGCCCCATCTCGGAAAGGGAGCCCGAGCTAGACATAATATTTCCAGCAGAGCTCGGACTACTCCTCCCCTCTCGACTCATCTGCGCCCCGGCTCGACCCGCCGATTCGGATCCGAGGAGACTTTCACCGTTTTACGGGTACGTGAGTCTCCCCGAAACCTGCCAGCTGCTTAAGTCGAGCTCGAGAATCAGACACCTGCAAAAAAGAAGGTGAGATTTAAACGAATCACCCAAGAGGGGTGATCACCCAAGAGGGGTGGAAGAACAATGTGCCCAAGAGGGGCCTAAAGCCCAAAAGGGGCCTGTCTGTTGACTAGAGAACAGAGAGAGTCTCTAGCCAAAACTACAGTTAACTTGACCAAGGGAGGCCAAGTTACTTCTCTTTGCCGCAAGAAACAATTCAAACGTAAGAATCTATACGCCAAAGAGGAACCAGGGAAAAAATCCCCCGGTTGAGCTTACTTTATTTATCCAAAAATTGTACAATTTTTTAGATGTGGCACAAGGCCAAAAGGGGGTATGGGGGGGGAAAGTGGGGGTCGGGGGTCGTCCACTTGGTCTATAAATACCCTAGAAACTAGTTTCAGTTACCATAATACCACATTCACTCTATGGACTTAAGCTACTTAAAATATCCCCAGGTGTTTGAAATGAATTTTATTTACAGAAAAATATGTACATGTGTGATGATAGGGGTGGGAGAACAAAAAACTAAGCCTTAAATAATCCCCCAAAAATAAATAAAAATAAAAGGGATAGTAAAAATAAAGAACCAAGGAAAATGCTAATTATGGAAAGTTAGTAGAGTCCCCCCATCCTATCTAGAGTGTGAACTGCTCGCTGTCTTCCGGTGAAAACCGAAAGCAAGAGAGACAGCTCCTAGTTGGGAGTGGGCGTTTCTATATGGGGGCAAAAGAAATTGAGGGATGGGTTTGTCGGGATGTGCGGTGTCCTCCAGGATAGGTACTATTAGGGCGGGTCAGGGATATAAAATAAATTAGGGAGCGGGCATCCTGAAGGAGATCTGACACCTAAAATAAAGCTGGGGGCAAAGATCTCATTTACACTACTAGCTAGTAGGGACTGTGCCCAAAGGATTTGCTGGTCAGGTTAAGGAAATGATTTCCTTTTTCAAAAAAGAGACCTAAGGTCGCTGTGTGCCATGCCTAGGCAGGGAACACGAACTCGAACCTATTCCGCGTGAACACGCATAAACTAGCGGTGTGTATCCACCTACTTTTAAAAAGTGAAGAAGGCAACCTCCTTCTATCAGATTTGATTTTGATTTTAAGCTGGTGCTTAAAATACGAAATCAAATCATAATAAGAAGGCGGCACCCCCCCACGCCCTATGTCTAAGCGTGAAGTGTACACGACGAGTCTAGCCACGGCTAAAATCGCAAGCAAAACCATACGTTTCTCCCTGGGCCACAAGGGGTCCATGTTGAAGATAACGGATGCTAAATCCAAGCACGTCACCCGATCGGGGGTGATGCGAGCCGTCACCTCGTTGACATACGTCCAGAATTCACGAAGTTTGGAGCAGGTGAGAAAGGCGTGCTCCGCCGTTTCAATCTCATCTTCCTCGCAACGTGGGCAAAAGGGGTCCATAACCAGACCAATCCTGAAGCGTATGCCATTGAGGGGTACCACATTACGAACCAATCGCCAGGTCAGAGAAAACTCAGTATTGTTGAGATGGCTCCGGCCTGGCGCCCAATTCCACTGAGAGCGAGTCTCCCGCTCCGACAATCCTAGCCGCTCCCCAAGGGGATCCGAAGCGGTCCCCACCACTAATTCCCGATATAGTGTATTTCTAGACCGGGCGAGGTCACTGGACCCCGGCAGCACTCTGAGCGCAGCTCGGCATTCGTTGAGGAACTGCGATTGACCCCTTGGCCTACGACGGCATTCGACCAAGTGGTCAGGGATGAGGTTAGGAAAAGCGTTTCCAACCGCAGGGCCCCACGCAGACTCCTCTGTCAAGGTTCGGCTCAGGAATGCCAGCCGCTCGGCATACAAGTGGCTTTCCAAGTCGGGCATTCCTAAGCCTCCCACTTCAGGACGTTGAGTACAGACCTGTCTACGGACTAGCGGCTTCCCCCTTGCCCACAAAAGCGAGAAAAGGAGACGCGCTAAAACCGCTCGGCGGTCCGCAGGCAGAGGTAGTACAGCCAATCGGTAAAGGATGAGCGAAAAGACGTACGTAACGCACGCCTCAGCTCGACCTTTAAGGGAAAGCCCCCTTCGAAGCCAAATCCTTACAGACGCTTCGACCTTAGACTGTACTTCCGACCAGTTCTTATCAAGCTGGAGACCCGGTCCGAACCATACGCCGAGGATCCGAACCGGGCCATCTGTCCAGTTGAAAAGGCCTGGGAGCGCAGCCGCGCCACTCCAGGCAGCCAACCTTAGGCCATTGGATTTGCTACGGTTGACTATGGCCCCTGTAACTTTTTCGTACTTTTTGAGTGCCCTAATCACCGCGATAATGTCTCGAAAGCACGACACAAACACGGTGACATCATCGGCATACGCGGATACCCTGGCTCGCGCACCGCCAGGAAGAGCAATACCGCGTAGGGCCAGTCCAGGCTCCCCGATCCTAAGCCTGCGGAGAAAAGGCTCCAAGGCAAGGACGTAAAGCAGGGGAGACAGCGGACACCCCTGACGTACCGACCGAGAGACGGCAAAAGACTCCGATCGCATTCCATTGACCTGCACCACTGCCGTTGGCCCGCGATACAAAATGGAGATCCATCTGCAGAAGCCCGGTGTAAAACCGGCAGCCTCTAAAACAGATCCCAGGAAACGATGGTCGACCCTGTCAAAAGCTTTGGACTGATCTAAATTGATCAGCGCGGCTTCAGTGTCGTCTTCTAATCCCTCTATGATCGTGCGCATCAGATGCAAGTTGTTTTGAATCGATCTCCCCTTCACAGCATAATTCTGATCAGGTTCGACCAACTCACCGATAACAAGCTGCAACCGATTTGCAAGAACTTTGGCCAAAATCTTTAAATCTGCGTTAAGCAGAGTTATGGGCCTATAATCATCTAGCTCCCCACCATCTTGGCCCTTTTTCTGAAGCAATGTGATCACTCCCTTGGTGACTTGACCAGGGATAGAACCCTGTTCAAACCAGTGATTGAACACATTGACCAGAATAGGTACGAAGATGTGCGACAGCCTCAAGAACAATTCATAGGGCAAACCATCGAGTCCCGGAGATTTGTCGTAGCCGACCTGCTTCAGAGCAGCCAAGACCTCACACTCTGTAACGCGCCCATCACAACTAGCCGCTCGGGCCGCCTCCAGGCGGGGCGAGCCAGCTAAATAGCTGCCAAACTCCTCGACGCGGAGTCCGGGCAGTTGGGTGAACCGCTCCATGAAATGATCACGAAATCCCCGGCAAATCTCCCGAGTCGACACAAGGGTGTGTCCTTCCGGGTGTTTGACCTGACGAATGAGACCGACCGAGTTGCGACGAAGTGGAGTTCTACGCTCTTCCGCGTCCACATTCACGGCTTCGTTGGACACTCTCTATAGCCTAGCTCTAACTACTTGACCCTCATACCGCACGTTAGCCGCACGTTTCAGGTCCCCCTTAGCTAGTTCTATGCCTAGGGAATCCCCCCCAGCCACCGCCCGGGCCAGCTTAGTTTCTAAACGCTTTTCTGCTTCAGCCTTATTTAAGGCGAGGCGTTGGCTATATTGAACAGAAAAGCGCCTAATGCCAACTTTGGCGTTAACCCACCACTTACTCCCGGTTACCGCCCCCACTAATCCCTTTTGAAAGTTAAGAGATAGCTGTTCCCGGAAGTCACGTATCTCCAGTAAGGAGGTATTTAACTTCCAGTAGCCAGCTACCTTGTGTGTCTTAGGACCTAATTCCAGACTGGCCACAAGTAACTTGTGGTCAGAATGGCCTAACCAGTGGAACGTGGGACAAGAGATATAATCTACGTTGCCTCTTCTAACTAGCAATCGATCCAAGTAAGAACTTGGAAGGAAAGTGCCGCTAGCGAGCCACGTCCACATCTCCCGCCTCGGGTGATCGATACGAAATCTGTCGACCAGATCGCATTGTGCCATCAGGTCAGACAGACTTGTCTCACACCCATCCGACCCACTAAGGCCCCCCACCCTATCTATCCTGGGATTAAGGATGGCATTCCAATCCCCTACTACAATTAGCCGCTCCGAACCACCGAGGAACCCCTCCAACCCCCGAAAAAAGGAAACCCTCTCACGAGTGGAATTGGGCGCATAAACCGCGACGATTCGAAACATGGCACTATTCACGGCAACATCAGCCACGACCAGTCTGCCATCAGCATCCGCGTGAACAACGTTTACCCTTGCTAACAGAGTGCGTCTAACTAACAGAGAAACTCCCCGAGCAGTACGGTCACCAAATGCTGAAAAAACATCGAAATGCTCCGACAGCAGTCGGTGATCGTCCATCGAAACATAGTGAGTTTCCTGTACCGCAGCCACATCTAATTCAAAAGCCTTGAGATCCCCCAGTATGCGGGCTGCCTTGCTTAAGGATCTCAAGCCTCTCGCGTTCAAGCTTCCTAGCTTCAAGTTCGTGGCCATCGCACTAGTCAGTGTCAATCAACGGCCTGAAATCCTTGTCAGTAAGGACGCCGACGGCATGCCCGATATTGCCAGTAAGCAATTCCGACGACGCGCGGCCGTCTCGGGAGATGCCCCCGACATCCAGGGGAAAGGTTATTTTGAGGGCTCTATAAAACGAGGGGTGGACGTAAATGGGGATCCTCCCTTCACACTTATCCCTCAGATCATCGAGGGAGTCATGCCCTTCTTCCACCAACGTAAGGCCCAGGATCGCCTCCTTTGCTGCCTCAATCATTCGCCACATGGACTTGGTGCGGCGAATCTTCGTTTTCCGCACGAAGGTAATCAGCAAAGGGGCATCCGGGAAGTTCGACGGGTTGGTGGTGTCCAGACCCTGGGCCTTCGTAAGGAGCTGCAGCGGCTTGATGACGTTCCTCTGCTGAGGTGTAAGCTCGGCAGCGGCATGATGCAAGTCCGCATCACATATGAGGTCCCCTGGCAGGAAGGGGAGCTTACGGGACTTCTCCTTTCTTTTTGGAGAGGGCGACGCTTTAGGCTTTTTGGCCTGTTTGGTTGCTTTAGACGTTGAAGCTTTGGCCACCGACTCTTTCATGGGAGACAGAGAGCGGGAACCAGCTGGGGGGGTTTTAGTGGGGGAAGGGGATTTCTGCTCAGTAGTGGGTTTGGGTTTTGGGGTTTCAGGGGACTGAGCAGAAGAGATAGTCATCTCTTCGGGCGTTGGGGCGGGGGTTTGGGGCCCAGCCTCTTTCATCTTTTTGCCGGTTCTGATGGCAACCTTCTTGTCCCGTGTTGACTTTCTCTCTGTCTCTGGAGCCGGGACCGGGCCAGCGTCACCCTCCATCTTCTCCCCTTCCGAGTCAGATGATGTTGAAGGTGGTGACAGGGGAGCCTCGGTCTTCCTTTTTGGTGCCGCTGCCGTAACAGAGGTTTGCTGCGGCTCCTTACTGGTGGGCAAGTCCTCGTCCATGGACTCTGTGGGACCCCGCATCCCTAATTCTTCAGAGGGCTGCACTTTGGAGGAGGGTTTCTGTTGTTTGCCCTTTCTGACGACAGGGCTGAAACCGTCTTTATCTTTTCCTCCTTTGTTCGCTGGTGGAGGAGCTGCTGACGTCGCTGGACCTCCCGGGACTGCGGCAGAAGGGGTCTTCTTGTTTGGCGCCTTCTTTGGGCAGTTTTTGGCCATATGCCCCTTCTGCTCGCAGTGCCAACAATGTGGCCTCCTGCCCTCCACTATGATAGACATAGACCAGGCGTCGCACTTGAGCAGTGGCGGGATGTTATTAAAGCCATCCCGGTCCAGACGCATTTTGATTTTATAGTCCCCTACCATTAGGTTATGGGGACCACGGACCGGGGTTATGGCTTCGACGTCCATATATTGACTCATCACAGCACCTAGTTGCTCCGAGTCAATATAACAGGGGACGCCGAGGACAGTTACTAATGTCCTCCTCCTGCTCAAGTACTCCGGCCTGAGGATTAGGTGTTTATACCTCAGGTCGGCCCTGGCTACTTTCTCCGCTGCTTCCTCTGTGGGTAGGAGCAGGTCCCAAGTGGCGAACCCTCGCCTGCAAACGTAGGTTGCAGGAACTTTGAGGGCCCACAGGATCTCTCCTATGGTTTCTATAAGAACCCCAGCCAGCCCTTTTGTTCTAGAGTCGATGGTGACTAGCGAAACAATTCGCTTCGCTAGTCGTTCCACCGCTCCCGGAGCAGCTTGGATGGTACTGCCGTCGGTTAGATCCTTGTATTTTGATTCGAATAACCGACGGTACTCCGAAGGGCTCCTTTGTGACTGGGGTCCCCACTTGTCATTTGTTGGAGATAGGGCAGGAGTGCTGGTTGCCGCCGGAGTTGCTGGTGTTGATGCTCTCGTCGGCGACGGTGTCTTCTGCCCGGGAGGTGATGACCATGCCTTTGGGGTCTCAGCTGGGACTGTATTGAGGGACGGCCACTCCTTCGGCGAAGCTGTTGGTGTAGTAACAGGAGGAGTGGTCATCTTGGTCCTCTTCCCGCCAGCGACGTCCGCTGCTCCAGTCTTTGGTGCTGTTCGAGCAGCCCCCATCTTTCTTGGCCTGGACTGCCGCATGCCAGCCCGGACCGGACTTTTTGGATTTGTTTGCAGGACCTCCATGCTGCTACTGCTGCTACTGCTGCTGTTACTGCAACTTCGGCCGCTTCCGTCGCTGCTGCTCTCGCTGCCGAAGAGTTCTTGGTGGAGGTCCAAGATGCGGTGCTGAGCAGAGTCCCTGTCCAAGGGGGCTGGCGGCTGATCTGGGTTGGTGGCCCCTTTTTTGTGGGACTCCACCGACTTGGTCTGTCTTCCTGGAAGCGGGCGGCCTTTTCGCCTACGACCAGGCGGGCTAACAGTTAAAGCCCGGTGAGAGATTTGTGCGGTGGGGAGTTTTTCCCACCGACCCAGATCACCTCTCCGATCTGAGCTACCCTGACTACTTGAGCTGCTGGGGACAGCAGCGAAGTAACTAGCAGGGCTACCGCCTAAGGCGGTAGACCCTGATCTACCTCCAGTGCTAGGGTCGGCACTGGCAGAAGTACTGGGCATGTCGCTTAGAGCGGCATGTCCGTCAGCTTTTTTGGGGTCTGCTCCCACCCCGACATGAGACCTAGGCCCCATCTCGGAAAGGGAGCCCGAGCTAGACATAATGTTTCCAGCAGAGCTCGGACTACTCCTCCCCTCTCCACTCATCTGCGCCCCGGCTCGACCCGCCGATTCGGATCCGAGGAGACTTTCACCGTTTTACGGGTTCGTGAGTCTCCCCGAAACCTGCCAGCTGCTTAAGTCGAGCTCGAGAATCAGACACCTGCAAAAAAGAAGGTGAGATTTAAACAAATCACCCAAAAGGGGTGATCACCCAAGAGGGGTGGAAGAACAATGTGCCCAAGAGGGGCCTAAAGCCCAAAAGGGGCCTGTCTGTTGACTAGAGAACAGAGAGAGTCTCTAGCCAAAACTACAGTTAACTTGACCAAGGGAGGCCAAGTTACTTCTCTTTGCCGCAAGAAACAATTCAAACGTAAGAATCTATACGCCAAAGAGGAACCAGGGAAAAAATCCCCCGGTTGGGCTTACTTTATTTATCCAAAAATTGTACAATTTTTTAGATGTGGCACAAGGCCAAAAGGGGGTATGGGGGGGAAAGTGGGGGTCGGGGGTCGTCCACTTGGTCTATAAATACCCTAGAAACTAGTTTCAGTTACCATAATACCACATTCACTCTATGGACTTGAGCTACTTAAAATATCCCCAGGTGTTTGAAATGAATTTTATTTACAGAAAAATATGTACATGTGTGATGATAGGGGTGGGAGAACAAAAAACTAAGCCTTAAATAATCCCCCAAAAATAAATAAAAATAAAAGGGATAGTAAAAATAAAGAACCAAGGAAAATGCTAATTATGGAAAGTTAGTAGAGTCCCCCCATCCTATCTAGAGTGTGAACTGCTCGCTGTCTTCCGGTAAAAACCGAAAGCAAGAGAGACAGCTCCTAGTTGGGAGTGGGCGTTTCTATATGGGGGCAAAAGAAATTGAGGGATGGGTTTGTCGGGATGTGCGGTGTCCTCCAGGATAGGTACTATTAGGGCGGGTCAGGGATATAAAATAAATTAGGGAGCGGGCATCCTGAAGGAGATCTGACACCTAAAATAAAGCTGGGGGCAAAGATCTCATTTACACTACTAGCTAGTAGGGACTGTGCCCAAAGGATTTGCTGGTCAGGTTAAGGAAATGATTTCCTTTTTCAAAAAAGAGACCTAAGGTCGCTGTGTGCCATGCCTAGGCAGGGAACACGAACTCGAACCTATTCCGCGTGAACACGCATAAACTAGCGGTGTGTATCCACCTACTTTTAAAAAGTGAAGAAGGCAACCTCCTTCTATCAGACTTGATTTTGATTTTAAGCTGGTGCTTAAAATACGAAATCAAATCATAATAAGAAGGCGGCACCCCCCCACGCCCTATGTCTAAGCGTGAAGTGTACACGACGAGTCTAGCCACGGCTAAAATCGCAAGCAAAACCATACGTTTCTCCCTGGGCCACAAGGGGTCCATGTTGAAGATAACGGATGCTAAATCCAAGCACGTCACCCGATCGGGGGTGATGCGAGCCGTCACCTCGTTGACATACGTCCAGAATTCACGAAGTTTGGAGCAGGTGAGAAAGGCGTGCTCCGCCGTTTCAATCTCATCTTCCTCGCAACGTGGGCAAAAGGGGTCCATAACCAGACCAATCCTGAAGCGTATGCCATTGAGGGGTACCACATTACGAACCAATCGCCAGGTCAGAGAAAACTCAGTATTGTTGAGATGGCTCCGGCCTGGCGCCCAATTCCACTGAGAGCGAGTCTCCCGCTCCGACAATCCTAGCCGCTCCCCAAGGGGATCCGAAGCGGTCCCCACCACTAATTCCCGATATAGTGTATTTCTAGACCGGGCGAGGTCACTGGACCCCGGCAGCACTCTGAGCGCAGCTCGGCATTCGTTGAGGAACTGCGATTGACCCCTTGGCCTACGACGGCATTCGACCAAGTGGTCAGGGATGAGGTTAGGAAAAGCGTTTCCAACCGCAGGGCCCCACGCAGACTCCTCTGTCAAGGTTCGGCTCAGGAATGCCAGCCGCTCGGCATACAAGTGGCTTTCCAAGTCGGGCATTCCTAAGCCTCCCACTTCAGGACGTTGAGTACAGACCTGTCTACGGACTAGCGGCTTCCCCCTTGCCCACAAAAGCGAGAAAAGGAGACGCGTTAAAACCGCTCGGCGGTCCGCAGGCAGAGGTAGTACAGCCAATCGGTAAAGGATGAGCGAAAAGACGTACGTAACGCACGCCTCAGCTCGACCTTTAAGGGAAAGCCCCCTTCGAAGCCAAATCCTTACAGACGCTTCGACCTTAGACTGTACTTCCGACCAGTTCTTATCAAGCTGGAGACCCGGTCCGAACCATACGCCGAGGATCCGAACCGGGCCATCTGTCCAGTTGAAAAGGCCTGGGAGCGCAGCCGCGCCACTCCAGGCAGCCAACCTTAGGCCATTGGATTTGCTAAGGTTGACTATGGCCCCTGTAACTTTTTCGTACCTTTTGAGTGCCCTAATCACCGCGATAATGTCTCGAAAGCACGACACAAACACGGTGACATCATCGGCATACGCGGATACCCTGGCTCGCGCACCGCCAGGAAGAGCAATACCGCGTAGGACCAGTCCAGGCTCCCCGATCCTAAGCCTGCGGAGAAAAGGCTCCAAGGCAAGGACGTAAAGCAGGGGAGACAGCGGACACCCCTGACGTACCGACCGAGAGACGGCAAAAGACTCCGATCGCATTCCATTGACCTGCACCACTGCCGTTGGCCCGCGATACAAAATGGAGATCCATCTGCAGAAGCCCGGTGTAAAACCGGCAGCCTCTAAAACAGATCCCAGGAAACGATGGTCGACCCTGTCAAAAGCTTTGGACTGATCTAAATTGATCAGCGCGGCTTCAGTGTCGTCTTCTAATCCCTCTATGATCGTGCGCATCAGATGCAAGTTGTTTTGAATCGATCTCCCCTTCACAGCATAATTCTGATCAGGTTCGACCAACTCACCGATAACAAGCTGCAACCGATTTGCAAGAACTTTGGCCAAAATCTTTAAATCTGCGTTAAGCAGAGTTATGGGCCTATAATCATCTAGATCCCCACCATCTTGGCCCTTTTTCTGAAGCAATGTGATCACTCCCTTGGTGACTTGACCAGGGATAGAACCCTGTTCAAACCAGTGATTGAACACATTGACCAGAATAGGTACGAAGATGTGCGACAGCCTCAAGAACAATTCATAGGGCAAACCATCGAGTCCCGGAGATTTGTCGTAGCCGACCTGCTTCAGAGCAGCCAAGACCTCACACTCTGTAACGCGCCCATCACAACTAGCCGCTCGGGCCGCCTCCAGGCGGGGCGAGCCAGCTAAATAGCTGCCAAACTCCTCGACGCGGAGTCCGGGCAGTTGGGTGAACCGCTCCATGAAATGCTCACGAAATCCCCGGCAAATCTCCCGAGTCGACACAAGGGTGTGTCCTTCCGGGTGTTTGACCTGACGAATGAGACCGACCGAGTTGCGACGAAGTGGAGTTCTACGCTCTTCCGCGTCCACATTCACGGCTTCGTTGGACACTCTCTTTAGCCTAGCTCTAACTACTTGACCCTCATACCGCACGTTAGCCGCACGTTTCAGGTCCCCCTTAGCTAGTTCTATGCCTAGGGAGTCCCCCCCAGCCACCGCCCGGGCCAGCTTAGTTTCTAAACGCTTTTCTGCTTCAGCCTTATTTAAGGCGAGGCGTTGGCTATATTGAACAGAAAAGCGCCTAATGCCAACTTTGGCGTTAACCCACCACTTACTCCCGGTTACCGCCCCCACTAATCCCTTTTGAAAGTTAAGAGATAGCTGTTCCCGGAAGTCACGTATCTCCAGTAAGGAGGTATTTAACTTCCAGTAGCCAGCTACCTTGTGTGTCTTAGGACCTAATTCCAGACTGGCCACAAGTAACTTGTGGTCAGAATGGCCTAACCAGTGGAACGTGGGACAAGAGATATAATCTACGTTGCCTCTTCTAACTAGCAATCGATCCAAGTAAGAACTTGGAAGGAAAGTGCCGCTAGCGAGCCACGTCCACATCTCCCGCCTCGGGTGATCGATACGAAATCTGTCGACCAGATCGCATTGTGCCATCAGGTCAGACAGACTTGTCTCACACCCATCCGACCCACTAAGGCCCCCCACCCTATCTATCCTGGGATTAAGGATGGCATTCCAATCCCCTACTACAATTAGCCGCTCCGAACCACCGAGGAACCCCTCCAACCCCCGAAAAAAGGAAACCCTCTCACGAGTGGAATTGGGCGCATAAACCGCGACGATTCGAAACATGGCACTATTCACGGCAACATCAGCCACGACCAGTCTGCCATCAGCATCCGCGTGAACAACGTTTACCCTTGCTAACAGAGTGCGTCTAACTAACAGAGAAACTCCCCGAGCAGTACGGTCACCAAATGCTGAAAAAACATCGAAATGCTCCGACAGCAGTCGGTGATCGTCCATCGAAACATAGTGAGTTTCCTGTACCGCAGCCACATCTAATTCAAAAGCCTTGAGATCCCCCAGTATGCGGGCTGCCTTGCTTAAGGATCTCAAGCCTCTCGCGTTCAAGCTTCCTAGCTTCAAGTTCGTGGCCATCGCACTAGTCAGTGTCAATCAACGGCCTGAAATCCTTGTCAGTAAGGACGCCGACGGCATGCCCGATATTGCCAGTAAGCAATTCCGACGACGCGCGGCCGTCTCGGGAGATGCCCCCGACATCCAGGGGAAAGGTTATTTTGAGGGCTCTATAAAACGAGGGGTGGACGTAAATGGGGATCCTCCCTTCACACTTATCCCTCAGATCATCGAGGGAGTCATGCCCTTCTTCCACCAACGTAAGGCCCAGGATCGCCTCCTTTGCTGCCTCAATCATTCGCCACATGGACTTGGTGCGGCGAATCTTCGTTTTCCGCACGAAGGTAATCAGCAAAGGGGCATCCGGGAAGTTCGACGGGTTGGTGGTGTCCAGACCCTGGGCCTTCGTAAGGAGCTGCAGCGGCTTGATGACGTTCCTCTGCTGAGGTGTAAGCTCGGCAGCGGCATGATGCAAGTCCGCATCACATATGAGGTCCCCTGGCAGGAAGGGGAGCTTACGGGACTTCTCCTTTCTTTTTGGAGAGGGCGACGCTTTAAGCTTTTTGGCCTGTTTGGTCGTCTTTGAGGTTGAAGTTTTGGCCACCGACTCTTTCTTGGGAGACAGAGAGCGGGAGCCAGCTGGGGGGGTTTTAGTGGGGGAAGGGGATTTCTGCTCAGTGGTGGGTTTGGGTTTTGGGGTTTCAGGGGACTGAGCAGAAGAGATAGTCATCTCTTCGGGCATTGGGGCGGGGGTTTGGGGCCCAGCCTCTTTCATCTTCTTGCCGGTTCTTATGGCGACTTTTTTGTCCCGTGTAGTCTTTCTCTCTGTCTCTGGAGCCGGGACCGGGCCAGCGTCACCCTCCATCTTCTCCCCTTCCGAGTCAGATGATGTTGAAGGTGGTGACAGGGGAGCCTCAGTCTTCCTCTTTGGTGCCGCTGCCGTGACAGAGGCTTGCTGCGGCTCCTTAATGGTGGGCAAGTCCTCGTCCATGGACTCTGTGGGACCCCGCATCCCTAATTCTTCAGAGGGCTGCACTTTGGAGGAGGGTTTCTGTTGTTTGCCCTTTCTGACGACAGGGCTGAAACCGTCTTTATCTTTTCCTCCTTTGTTCGCTGGTGGAGGAGCTGCTGACGTCGCTGGACCTCCCGGGACTGCGGCAGAAGGGGTCTTCTTGTTTGGCGCCTTCTTCGGGCAGTTTTTAGCCATATGCCCCTTCTGCTCGCAGTGCCAACAATGTGGCCTCCTGCCCTCCACTATGATCGACATGGACCAGGCGTCGCACTTGAGCAGTGGCGGGATGTTATTAAAGCCATCCCGGTCCAGACGCATTTTGATTTTATAGTCCCCTACCATTAGGTTATGGGGACCACGGACCGGGGTTATGGCTTCGACGTCCCCATACTGACTCATCACAGCACCTAGTTGCTCCGAGTCAATATAACAGGGGACGCCGAGGACAGTTACTAATGTCCTCCTCCTGCTCAAGTACTCCGGCCTGAGGATTAGGTGTTTATACCTCAGGTCGGCCCTGGCCACCTTCTCCGCTGCTTCCTCTGTGGGTAGGAGCAGGTCCCAAGTGGCGAACCCTCGCCTGCAAACGTAGGTTGCAGGAACTTTGAGGGCCCACAGGATCTCTCCTATGGTTTCAATCAAGACCCCAGCCAGCCCTTTGGTTCTGGAGTCGATGGTGACTAGCGAAACAATTCGCTTCGCTAGTCGTTCCACCGCTCCCGGAGCAGCTTTGATGGTACTGCCGTCGGTTAGATCCTTGTATTTTGATTCGAATAACCGACGGTACTCCGAAGGGCTCCTTTGTGACTGGGGTCCCCACTTGTCATTTGGAGATAGGGCAGGAGTGTTGGTTGCCGCCGGAGTTGCTGGTGTTGTTGCTCTCGTCGGCGACGGTGTCTTCTGCCCGGGAGGTGATGACCATGCCTTTGGGGTCTCAGCTGGGACTGTATTGAGGGACGGCCACTCCTTCGGCGAAGCTGTTGGTGTTGTAACAGGAGGAGTGGCAATTTTCGTCCTTTTCCCGCCAGCGACGTCCGCTGCTCCAGTCTTTGGTGCTGTTCGAGCAGCCCCCATCTTTCTTGGTCTGGACTGCCGCATGCCAGCCCGGACCGGACTACTTGGTATTTGTTGCAGGACCTCCATGCTGCTACTGCTGCTGCTGCTGCTGTTGCTGCAACTTCGGCCGCTACCGTCACTGCTGCTTTCGCTGCCGAATAGTTCCTGGTGGAGGTCCAAGATGCGGTGCTGAGCAGAGTCCCTGTCCAAGGGGGCTGGCGGCTGATCTGGGTTGGTGGTCCCTTTTTTGTGGGACTCCACCGACTTGGTCTGTCTTCCTGGAAGCGGGCGGCCTTTTCGCCTACGACCAGGCGGGCTAACAGTTAAAGCCCGGTGAGAGATTTGTGCGGTGGGGAGTTTTTCCCACCGACCCAGATCACCTCTCCGATCTGAGCTACCCTGACTGCTTGAGCTGCTGGGGACAGCAGCGAAGTAACTAGCAGGGCTACCGCCTAAGGCGGTAGACCCTGATCTACCTCCAGTGCTAGGGTCGGCACTGGCAGAAGTACTGGGCATGTCGCTTAGAGCGGCATGTCCGTCAGCTTTTTTGGGGTCTGCTCCCACCCCGACATGAGACCTAGGCCCCATCTCGGAAAGGGAGCCCGAGCTAGACATAATATTTCCAGCAGAGCTCGGACTACTCCTCCCCTCTCCACTCATCTGCGCCCCGGCTCGACCCGCCGATTCGGATCCGAGGAGACTTTCACCGTTTTACGGGTTCGTGAGTCTCCCCGAAACCTGCCAGCTGCTTAAGTCAAGCGCGAGGATCAGACACCTGAAAAAGAAAAGTTAAATTAGACAAATCACCCAAGAGGGGTGATCACCCAAGAGGGGTGGAAGAACAATGTGCCCAAGAGGGGCCTAAAGCCCAAAAGGGGCCTGTCTGTTGACTAGAGAACAGAGAGAGTCTCTAGCCAAAACTACAGTTAACTTGACCAAGGGAGGCCAAGTTACTTCTCTTTGCCGCAAGAAACAATTCAAACGTAAGAATCTATACGCCAAAGAGGAACCAGGGAAAAAATCCCCCGGTTGGGCTTACTTTATTTATCCAAAAATTGTACAATTTTTTAGATGTGGCACAAGGCCAAAAGGGGGTATGGGGGGGAAAGTGGGGGTCGGGGGTCGTCCACTTGGTCTATAAATACCCTAGAAACTAGTTTCAGTTACCATAATACCACATTCACTCTATGGACTTGAGCTACTTAAAATATCCCCAGGTGTTTGAAATGAATTTTATTTACAGAAAAATATGTACATGTGTGATGATAGGGGTGGGAGAACAAAAAACTAAGCCTTAAATAATCCCCCAAAAATAAATAAAAATAAAAGGGATAGTAAAAATAAAGAACCAAGGAAAATGCTAATTATGGAAAGTTAGTAGAGTCCCCCCATCCTATCTAGAGTGTGAACTGCTCGCTGTCTTCCGGTAAAAACCGAAAGCAAGAGAGACAGCTCCTAGTTGGGAGTGGGCGTTTCTATATGGGGGCAAAAGAAATTGAGGGATGGGTTTGTCGGGATGTGCGGTGTCCTCCAGGATAGGTACTATTAGGGCGGGTCAGGGATATAAAATAAATTAGGGAGCGGGCATCCTGAAGGAGATCTGACACCTAAAATAAAGCTGGGGGCAAAGATCTCATTTACACTACTAGCTAGTAGGGACTGTGCCCAAAGGATTTGCTGGTCAGGTTAAGGAAATGATTTCCTTTTTCAAAAAAGAGACCTAAGGTCGCTGTGTGCCATGCCTAGGCAGGGAACACGAACTCGAACCTATTCCGCGTGAACACGCATAAACTAGCGGTGTGTATCCACCTACTTTTAAAAAGTGAAGAAGGCAACCTCCTTCTATCAGACTTGATTTTGATTTTAAGCTGGTGCTTAAAATACGAAATCAAATCATAATAAGAAGGCGGCACCCCCCCACGCCCTATGTCTAAGCGTGAAGTGTACACGACGAGTCTAGCCACGGCTAAAATCGCAAGCAAAACCATACGTTTCTCCCTGGGCCACAAGGGGTCCATGTTGAAGATAACGGATGCTAAATCCAAGCACGTCACCCGATCGGGGGTGATGCGAGCCGTCACCTCGTTGACATACGTCCAGAATTCACGAAGTTTGGAGCAGGTGAGAAAGGCGTGCTCCGCCGTTTCAATCTCATCTTCCTCGCAACGTGGGCAAAAGGGGTCCATAACCAGACCAATCCTGAAGCGTATGCCATTGAGGGGTACCACATTACGAACCAATCGCCAGGTCAGAGAAAACTCAGTATTGTTGAGATGGCTCCGGCCTGGCGCCCAATTCCACTGAGAGCGAGTCTCCCGCTCCGACAATCCTAGCCGCTCCCCAAGGGGATCCGAAGCGGTCCCCACCACTAATTCCCGATATAGTGTATTTCTAGACCGGGCGAGGTCACTGGACCCCGGCAGCACTCTGAGCGCAGCTCGGCATTCGTTGAGGAACTGCGATTGACCCCTTGGCCTACGACGGCATTCGACCAAGTGGTCAGGGATGAGGTTAGGAAAAGCGTTTCCAACCGCAGGGCCCCACGCAGACTCCTCTGTCAAGGTTCGGCTCAGGAATGCCAGCCGCTCGGCATACAAGTGGCTTTCCAAGTCGGGCATTCCTAAGCCTCCCACTTCAGGACGTTGAGTACAGACCTGTCTACGGACTAGCGGCTTCCCCCTTGCCCACAAAAGCGAGAAAAGGAGACGCGTTAAAACCGCTCGGCGGTCCGCAGGCAGAGGTAGTACAGCCAATCGGTAAAGGATGAGCGAAAAGACGTACGTAACGCACGCCTCAGCTCGACCTTTAAGGGAAAGCCCCCTTCGAAGCCAAATCCTTACAGACGCTTCGACCTTAGACTGTACTTCCGACCAGTTCTTATCAAGCTGGAGACCCGGTCCGAACCATACGCCGAGGATCCGAACCGGGCCATCTGTCCAGTTGAAAAGGCCTGGGAGCGCAGCCGCGCCACTCCAGGCAGCCAACCTTAGGCCATTGGATTTGCTAAGGTTGACTATGGCCCCTGTAACTTTTTCGTACCTTTTGAGTGCCCTAATCACCGCGATAATGTCTCGAAAGCACGACACAAACACGGTGACATCATCGGCATACGCGGATACCCTGGCTCGCGCACCGCCAGGAAGAGCAATACCGCGTAGGACCAGTCCAGGCTCCCCGATCCTAAGCCTGCGGAGAAAAGGCTCCAAGGCAAGGACGTAAAGCAGGGGAGACAGCGGACACCCCTGACGTACCGACCGAGAGACGGCAAAAGACTCCGATCGCATTCCATTGACCTGCACCACTGCCGTTGGCCCGCGATACAAAATGGAGATCCATCTGCAGAAGCCCGGTGTAAAACCGGCAGCCTCTAAAACAGATCCCAGGAAACGATGGTCGACCCTGTCAAAAGCTTTGGACTGATCTAAATTGATCAGCGCGGCTTCAGTGTCGTCTTCTAATCCCTCTATGATCGTGCGCATCAGATGCAAGTTGTTTTGAATCGATCTCCCCTTCACAGCATAATTCTGATCAGGTTCGACCAACTCACCGATAACAAGCTGCAACCGATTTGCAAGAACTTTGGCCAAAATCTTTAAATCTGCGTTAAGCAGAGTTATGGGCCTATAATCATCTAGATCCCCACCATCTTGGCCCTTTTTCTGAAGCAATGTGATCACTCCCTTGGTGACTTGACCAGGGATAGAACCCTGTTCAAACCAGTGATTGAACACATTGACCAGAATAGGTACGAAGATGTGCGACAGCCTCAAGAACAATTCATAGGGCAAACCATCGAGTCCCGGAGATTTGTCGTAGCCGACCTGCTTCAGAGCAGCCAAGACCTCACACTCTGTAACGCGCCCATCACAACTAGCCGCTCGGGCCGCCTCCAGGCGGGGCGAGCCAGCTAAATAGCTGCCAAACTCCTCGACGCGGAGTCCGGGCAGTTGGGTGAACCGCTCCATGAAATGCTCACGAAATCCCCGGCAAATCTCCCGAGTCGACACAAGGGTGTGTCCTTCCGGGTGTTTGACCTGACGAATGAGACCGACCGAGTTGCGACGAAGTGGAGTTCTACGCTCTTCCGCGTCCACATTCACGGCTTCGTTGGACACTCTCTTTAGCCTAGCTCTAACTACTTGACCCTCATACCGCACGTTAGCCGCACGTTTCAGGTCCCCCTTAGCTAGTTCTATGCCTAGGGAGTCCCCCCCAGCCACCGCCGGGGCCAGCTTAGTTTCTAAACGCTTTTCTGCTTCAGCCTTATTTAAGGCGAGGCGTTGGCTATATTGAACAGAAAAGCGCCTAATGCCAACTTTGGCGTTAACCCACCACTTACTCCCGGTTACCGCCCCCACTAATCCCTTTTGAAAGTTAAGAGATAGCTGTTCCCGGAAGTCACGTATCTCCAGTAAGGAGGTATTTAACTTCCAGTAGCCAGCTACCTTGTGTGTCTTAGGACCTAATTCCAGACTGGCCACAAGTAACTTGTGGTCAGAATGGCCTAACCAGTGGAACGTGGGACAAGAGATATAATCTACGTTGCCTCTTCTAACTAGCAATCGATCCAAGTAAGAACTTGGAAGGAAAGTGCCGCTAGCGAGCCACGTCCACATCTCCCGCCTCGGGTGATCGATACGAAATCTGTCGACCAGATCGCATTGTGCCATCAGGTCAGACAGACTTGTCTCACACCCATCCGACCCACTAAGGCCCCCCACCCTATCTATCCTGGGATTAAGGATGGCATTCCAATCCCCTACTACAATTAGCCGCTCCGAACCACCGAGGAACCCCTCCAACCCCCGAAAAAAGGAAACCCTCTCACGAGTGGAATTGGGCGCATAAACCGCGACGATTCGAAACATGGCACTATTCACGGCAACATCAGCCACGACCAGTCTGCCATCAGCATCCGCGTGAACAACGTTTACCCTTGCTAACAGAGTGCGTCTAACTAACAGAGAAACTCCCCGAGCAGTACGGTCACCAAATGCTGAAAAAACATCGAAATGCTCCGACAGCAGTCGGTGATCGTCCATCGAAACATAGTGAGTTTCCTGTACCGCAGCCACATCTAATTCAAAAGCCTTGAGATCCCCCAGTATGCGGGCTGCCTTGCTTAAGGATCTCAAGCCTCTCGCGTTCAAGCTTCCTAGCTTCAAGTTCGTGGCCATCGCACTAGTCAGTGTCAATCAACGGCCTGAAATCCTTGTCAGTAAGGACGCCGACGGCATGCCCGATATTGCCAGTAAGCAATTCCGACGACGCGCGGCCGTCTCGGGAGATGCCCCCGACATCCAGGGGAAAGGTTATTTTGAGGGCTCTATAAAACGAGGGGTGGACGTAAATGGGGATCCTCCCTTCACACTTATCCCTCAGATCATCGAGGGAGTCATGCCCTTCTTCCACCAACGTAAGGCCCAGGATCGCCTCCTTTGCTGCCTCAATCATTCGCCACATGGACTTGGTGCGGCGAATCTTCGTTTTCCGCACGAAGGTAATCAGCAAAGGGGCATCCGGGAAGTTCGACGGGTTGGTGGTGTCCAGACCCTGGGCCTTCGTAAGGAGCTGCAGCGGCTTGATGACGTTCCTCTGCTGAGGTGTAAGCTCGGCAGCGGCATGATGCAAGTCCGCATCACATATGAGGTCCCCTGGCAGGAAGGGGAGCTTACGGGACTTCTCCTTTCTTTTTGGAGAGGGCGACGCTTTAAGCTTTTTGGCCTGTTTGGTCGTCTTTGAGGTTGAAGTTTTGGCCACCGACTCTTTCTTGGGAGACAGAGAGCGGGAGCCAGCTGGGGGGGTTTTAGTGGGGGAAGGGGATTTCTGCTCAGTGGTGGGTTTGGGTTTTGGGGTTTCAGGGGACTGAGCAGAAGAGATAGTCATCTCTTCGGGCATTGGGGCGGGGGTTTGGGGCCCAGCCTCTTTCATCTTCTTGCCGGTTCTTATGGCGACTTTTTTGTCCCGTGTAGTCTTTCTCTCTGTCTCTGGAGCCGGGACCGGGCCAGCGTCACCCTCCATCTTCTCCCCTTCCGAGTCAGATGATGTTGAAGGTGGTGACAGGGGAGCCTCAGTCTTCCTCTTTGGTGCCGCTGCCGTGACAGAGGCTTGCTGCGGCTCCTTAATGGTGGGCAAGTCCTCGTCCATGGACTCTGTGGGACCCCGCATCCCTAATTCTTCAGAGGGCTGCACTTTGGAGGAGGGTTTCTGTTGTTTGCCCTTTCTGACGACAGGGCTGAAACCGTCTTTATCTTTTCCTCCTTTGTTCGCTGGTGGAGGAGCTGCTGACGTCGCTGGACCTCCCGGGACTGCGGCAGAAGGGGTCTTCTTGTTTGGCGCCTTCTTCGGGCAGTTTTTAGCCATATGCCCCTTCTGCTCGCAGTGCCAACAATGTGGCCTCCTGCCCTCCACTATGATCGACATGGACCAGGCGTCGCACTTGAGCAGTGGCGGGATGTTATTAAAGCCATCCCGGTCCAGACGCATTTTGATTTTATAGTCCCCTACCATTAGGTTATGGGGACCACGGACCGGGGTTATGGCTTCGACGTCCCCATACTGACTCATCACAGCACCTAGTTGCTCCGAGTCAATATAACAGGGGACGCCGAGGACAGTTACTAATGTCCTCCTCCTGCTCAAGTACTCCGGCCTGAGGATTAGGTGTTTATACCTCAGGTCGGCCCTGGCCACCTTCTCCGCTGCTTCCTCTGTGGGTAGGAGCAGGTCCCAAGTGGCGAACCCTCGCCTGCAAACGTAGGTTGCAGGAACTTTGAGGGCCCACAGGATCTCTCCTATGGTTTCAATCAAGACCCCAGCCAGCCCTTTGGTTCTGGAGTCGATGGTGACTAGCGAAACAATTCGCTTCGCTAGTCGTTCCACCGCTCCCGGAGCAGCTTTGATGGTACTGCCGTCGGTTAGATCCTTGTATTTTGATTCGAATAACCGACGGTACTCCGAAGGGCTCCTTTGTGACTGGGGTCCCCACTTGTCATTTGGAGATAGGGCAGGAGTGTTGGTTGCCGCCGGAGTTGCTGGTGTTGTTGCTCTCGTCGGCGACGGTGTCTTCTGCCCGGGAGGTGATGACCATGCCTTTGGGGTCTCAGCTGGGACTGTATTGAGGGACGGCCACTCCTTCGGCGAAGCTGTTGGTGTTGTAACAGGAGGAGTGGCAATTTTCGTCCTTTTCCCGCCAGCGACGTCCGCTGCTCCAGTCTTTGGTGCTGTTCGAGCAGCCCCCATCTTTCTTGGTCTGGACTGCCGCATGCCAGCCCGGACCGGACTACTTGGTATTTGTTGCAGGACCTCCATGCTGCTACTGCTGCTGCTGCTGCTGTTGCTGCAACTTCGGCCGCTACCGTCACTGCTGCTTTCGCTGCCGAATAGTTTCTGGTGGAGGTCCAAGATGCGGTGCTGAGCAGAGTCCCTGTCCAAGGGGGCTGGCGGCTGATCTGGGTTGGTGGTCCCTTTTTTGTGGGACTCCACCGACTTGGTCTGTCTTCCTGGAAGCGGGCGGCCTTTTCGCCTACGACCAGGCGGGCTAACAGTTAAAGCCCGGTGAGAGATTTGTGCGGTGGGGAGTTTTTCCCACCGACCCAGATCACCTCTCCGATCTGAGCTACCCTGACTGCTTGAGCTGCTGGGGACAGCAGCGAAGTAACTAGCAGGGCTACCGCCTAAGGCGGTAGACCCTGATCTACCTCCAGTGCTAGGGTCGGCACTGGCAGAAGTACTGGGCATGTCGCTTAGAGCGGCATGTCCGTCAGCTTTTTTGGGGTCTGCTCCCACCCCGACATGAGACCTAGGCCCCATCTCGGAAAGGGAGCCCGAGCTAGACATAATATTTCCAGCAGAGCTCGGACTACTCCTCCCCTCTCCACTCATCTGCGCCCCGGCTCGACCCGCCGATTCGGATCCGAGGAGACTTTCACCGTTTTACGGGTTCGTGAGTCTCCCCGAAACCTGCCAGCTGCTTAAGTCAAGCGCGAGGATCAGACACCTGAAAAAGAAAAGTTAAATTAGACAAATCACCCAAGAGGGGTGATCACCCAAGAGGGGTGGAAGAACAATGTGCCCAAGAGGGGCCTAAAGCCCAAAAGGGGCCTGTCTGTTGACTAGAGAACAGAGAGAGTCTCTAGCCAAAACTACAGTTAACTTGACCAAGGGAGGCCAAGTTACTTCTCTTTGCCGCAAGAAACAATTCAAACGTAAGAATCTATACGCCAAAGAGGAACCAGGGAAAAAATCCCCCGGTTGGGCTTACTTTTTGAGCGAGGAGCTAGAGATTTCATGAAGCATGTGCCACGCCACTTTCGTTGGTCTTGTGAAAAGGGATTAACTTCGGTAAATAAATACCGAAGAGGTCTTTTGTTGTACTACATTGCCGACCGGTGTCGTAGGTGTATTAGTGGGGTTTTCGGTACAGTCGGGAGATGCATTTGTATTCCTTACAGGAGAAATAAGGCATTTGTTTGCTTGCCGTTGTTTTTGCTGAATCATGTTTACCAAGATGGCGATTAAAAATTGGGTTTTTCCAATTTTCTGTTTACAACGTCAAATCACAGGGAGCAGCCGGTACTTTTCCATGGAAAAGGGTTAAGACGAGAATAGCTGCTGCTGCTGATGTCCAGATCAACAAACAGTGAACTACTGCTGCTGCTAGTTTTTCCAAGATGGCGTGTTTTCCAAAAATAAACAAACGTTGCGGTGTAGTTGGACCGCGACATATTTTAAGCTGATAAAACCTTTACGAAAGGCATTCTTATTCTTTCTTCTTTTATCATTACAATTTTATCAGCTTAAGATAAGAAAAAAAAAAAAAAAAAAAAAAATGGACAAATTACTGCGGCCAGAAAGATTTAACACAGAACCAACTGCTTTGAATTCGGAAAAAATATACAAACATTGGAAACTAACATTTGAATATTACCTACGCACGTTAAATAACGACCAAATCGAAAACAATGCGCAAAATCTTTTCGCATTGATCAATTCTGTCTCGGCGACAATTTTCGAAATCATAAGCGACGCCACGGATTACAACGGCGCCATAGAAACGCTAGACGCTATTTATATGAAACCAACAAACATTGTATTTAACAGACATCAACTCCTGACAAGTAAACAGAAACCGACACAAACCATCGACGAGTTCATGCAACAGTTGGAAGTATTCGCTAAATCTTGCGAATTTCAAGCGGTAAGTGCCGAGGAAAACAAAAAACAATATATACGGGACGCGTTCATTAGCGGCATCTCGTCTTCGTCTATCCGTCAGCGCCTACTTGAAAAACCTTTCTCGACACTACAAGAGACATTTACAGTGGCTAGATCCCTAGAACAAGCGGAGAAGCATACGGCCAGATTCGATTACCACCCGAGCGTAACAGCTACCGTAGGTCAACCAGAAGAAACTCCCTTAGCCGCTGTAAAAGGAAATACATTACAAAAAGGAATTTGTTTCTTCTGTGGGAACACACGGCATGCACGGGCGATGTGTCCTGCACGTAATGCCGAGTGTAGAAAATGTAAAAAAAATGGCCATTGGGCTAAGGTATGTAGATCATCCTCCTCTCCTGCTGCTGTGTTGTACGACCCGGACTCCCCCCCACCCAATCTCTCCTGACTAGGAACGGGTGCCAAAGACATCACCTACACCAAATGCGAAATAAATGGGCAGGTAGTGAATGCTATGGTAGACTCCGGCAGCGTGAGGACGTTCATTAGCAAAAATACAGCAAGAAAGCTGAAACTTTTTGTTATCCCCAAACTGAAAACCGTAGCATTGGCGGACCCGAATCATCATGCTAAAATCATCGGCGAAACTGTTGTTGACATCTCTCTAAACGGTAAAAACCACCACGCCATGACGGTGGAAGTAATTAAGGACCTGTTCACGGATATGATTGTCGGAAAAGACCTTCTAAAACAATATAAAACTGTGACGTTGAAATTCGACGGTCCCAGGGAAGAACTTGTTATTGGAGCGATGGGTAAGAGTAACAGTTTTCCATGTATCAAAATTTCTCCTCCTCCCCTCTTCTCTCATCTTTCTACTCGGACGACCCCTATTGCCACCAAATCTCGTCGTCACTCATTCACTGACAACATTTTTATTAAAGAGGAAACTGCCAGAATGCTGAGGGAAGGCATAATAGAGCCCTCTATATCTCCTTGGCGAGCCCAAGTTTTAGTGACCTCTAACGAGAATCAAAAAAAAAAGAATGGTGGTCGACTACAGCGACACCATAAATAGATTTACAGAACTGGATGCCTATCCCATGCCTAACATTACTAAAATGATTGATGACATAGCTCGATACAACGTTTTTACAACACTTGACCTGAAGTCTGCTTACCATCAAATCCCAATTAGTCACGCCGATCGGAAATACACAGCATTCGAAGTAAATGGAAAACTTTACCAATTTACTCGTATCCCTTTTGGAGTCACTAACGGAGTGAGTGCCTTTCAAAGATGCATCGATGACATTGTAGAAAGAGAAAAATTAACAGATACTTTTGTGTATGTAGACAATGTCACGATATGCGGAAAGGATCAACAAGAACACGATTACAACCTTCAAAGGTTTTATAATGTAGCAAAAAAAATGCAACATCACACTCAACCAAAGTAAGAGCATCATTTCTACTACTTCTATCACACTTCTTGGGTACACAATCCAGAACAACCAAATTACTCCTGATTACCTGAGGCTAAAACCACTCCTTGAAATGCCACCGCCTCTAAATCTACAGTCGCAAAAACGAATAATTGGTATGTTCTCTTAATATAGTAAATTCATTCGAAATTTTTCTGATAAGATACTGCCGCTGAACCATAACAGGGAGTTTCCACTACCCCCGTCTATTCTAAATTCTTTTCAGACGCTGAAGACCGACTTAAGTAATGCCACCCTTATAACTGTTGACCCGGACAAAGAATTTGTAGTGGAAACTGATGCCAGTAAATACTGCATTGCTGCTACGCTGAACCAACAGGGTAGACCCGTTGCATTCTTTTCTCGGACACTAAGTCCGAACGAGATTAGACATCACGCGGTCGAAAAAGAAGCTGCTGCGATTGTCGAAGCTCTTCGAAAGTGGCGACACTTCTTACTCGGGAGACATTTCAAAGTTATTACAGATCAAAAGAGCGTCAGTTTTATGTTCGATAATAAGAGAAAATCAAAAATTAAAAATGATAAGATATGTCGTTGGCGGATCGAACTGTCACAATTCAAATTCAGCATTACTTACCGCCCAGGAACGGAAAATACAGCTGCTGATACGTTTTCTCGCATCTCTGCATTAACGCACACTTTGCAAGACCTCCGCGACTTGCATGCTACACTATGCCATCCTGGAGTCACGCGACTCAGCCACTTCATCCGGACAAGAAACCTTCCTTTTTCTTTAGAACAAATTAAAAATATAACAGACTCGTGCCCCTCCTGTCAGTATTTGAAACCTAAATTTGCCAGTTGTAACAAAGGAACACTCATACAGGCTATATTACCTTTCCAGCGACTAAACATCGACTTTAAAGGCCCTTTACCTACCTCTGTACGTGGTAACAAATACTTACTCACCATAATTGATGAATATACTCGCTTTCCCTTTGCCTTCCCCTGTAAGGATATGACTAGTAAAACCGTGATCCATTGCCTAAACCAACTATTTGCTATTTTTGGCATGCCCGATATGATACACACTGACCGAGCTGCTGACTTCCTTGCAGGAGAAATCAAAGATTACTTACGTGGCAAAGGTATCGCCACCTCTAAAAAAAGTAGGTATCACCCTGAGGGTAACGGGCAAGTTGAGAAGCTCAATGGAACTTTATGGAAGGCCATCCAAACGACCTTACACTCTAGCAACATGAAACTGCCTCATTGGGAAGAGATACTACCAAACGCTCTCCATTCAATCAGGTCGTTACTGTGCACTGCCACCAATATGACTCCTCATGAGAGAATGTTCAAATATAGTCGTAGATCTTCCTCCGGAACTTCTGTTCCCACTTGGGCGAAACCAGGCCCAGTATACGTCAGAAACCATACTAAGTCTAGTAAGCTCGACCCTCCAGTAACCCCTGCTACCTTATTAGACATCAACCCCTACTATGCTCATGTACGACTACCCTCTGGTGCGGAAACTACTGTCAATGTGCGAGACCTGGCCCCTAACTCCTCAAACCAAGAAGACGAACACGATGAAAACAATACTGCAAGCCCTGAAGCCCATAAAGAACCGCCACCTGACGAAAACAATATCGACGTGGAGGAGAAGAATCCCTTACCTGATCCTGAACATATCCATACTAGCCACGATGTGGATGCTGAGAACAAAAATCCCTGTGAGTCAGTGCGGAGATCGTCCAGAATGCGGCGATTTCCAAGTAAATATAAGGACTTTTTAACCTAGTACAGAACAGACTAAATTTAACTTCTGTAATTCCATACTTGATTATTGTTGAAGGGGAAAATGTTATAATAAATTACTGTAACTCTTCAGGAAATGAGTCATGGTTATTCCCCTTTGGCCGGAACTAAGGATTCCGCCATATTGACTTTGCCAAACACGTGTATATATTTTAAGCTGATAAAACCTTTACGAAAGGCATTCTTATTCTTTCTTCTTTTATCATTACAGAAGAGAAAATATTTTGTCTATGTGACCCCCCCCCTTCTATTTCATTTTATGAAATCTGAACACAGTATATTCTGATCGATCGAAATTTTAATGTTATATAAAGCGAAAGAGTCTTAAAAAGCACATCAGATTAACCTTTTTTTTTGGTAATCACTTTTGGGTAAAGTATCCGTAAATTCATAAATAAAAAGTGGAAATAAATGCGATATTATTATTTTTAAAAAATTTTAAAACTTTTTTCTCTCGTTAATATACACTCTGATCTGGTGAATTGCAAAGAAAAAAATGTTCTAAACAATAATTAATTTTTCAGAGATTGTTATTCATTAAATTACATCATTTAGACATTTTAAAGTTTAAACATCTATTTTGATATGTTTTCCAATTTTTGAAAATATTTGAATATAATATAAACCTAACTATTATTAATTGTAAAAGACAGACATCTACTTCGACCGATTTATTTGTGCTCTTTTGTAGAATGTTTATTTGATCAAGGCAAGCAAGAGTTTGTTGAATTCCTGACATTGTCAAATTATGGAAGATCATAATAGACTTTATTAACGTCAACTTTTAAGGAGAAAGTTATCGCTTTAGCAAACGTACGTGTTAATAATCTTATTCTATTGACGAGTTTTTTTGTTGCTCATATTCTTTAAGCAGAAAAAGAAACTCTGTCTTTACGACAAAAGTATTATATACTTTTTATAATTTTTCATTTTTTCAAATTAAAAATCTTATCCATACAAAATTTTCTTTCGAGGTTTTATTTTATTTGGCGATAATGCGACGTGACTTAAAACTTATTTTTACTTTGAAATGGTCTCATTTATTTTTAATTGACAAATAATATTGTTAAATCATTAACACACCGAACGTCAAACGAGCTGAAACAACAGAAGCAGAGAATAGCCCACCCAATTCTAAAAAACATACAGTAAACATTGAGATAATAAACATGTGAGAGAAGGTGTGTATAGAAGAAAGGGTGGAGCCAATTCAGTTACAGATACGTTTCTGCACCTATTAGACTGTCTGTTTATGCATTAAGACATTTCTGATGATAATAAAAATGATAAAATGTAGGAACATAAAATCGTGCAATAATGATCTTTGTTGTCATGTTTCTGCATTCATATCGATATTTTTTTGTAATAATGGGTTGATTGTCCCCTAGGAGGATTACCTCCCACACCATATGTTTTTTTAGCTCAGATTTTAATGTAATTATATACATGGTTAACTTGCACAATATTCTACTTTACCTAAAAATGTGATATATTCTTTTATACTTTTAAGACTTTTACATGAAATCTGAACTCTGCTAAGCTAATCGAATTCTCTAAGCCATTACTTTAACCACGTATGCGTGATTTTCGAAATGTTTTCACCATTCACAGTTATTTTCTGATATTCTGATGAAAATATTATTTTATGGTTAACTATTAAAAATGTCAGTTTTCCATTTCCTAATAATTATTATTTAATGATTAATATAATCTTTTCTAATGCGACAAGTAAAGAGGATTGTATTTTTGCGGACAAGGCATGGACATTCAACAATTCTTGTTTTGGCAAAAGAAAACTTTTTCACTGAAAATAAAGACTTTTTAAAAATTCTGTAAACTGAACTAACATATTTTGTGTTTTTATGCTTTATAACTGCTACATTTAGCAAATGACTACCCTTTTCTCTATCAGCTTTCCGCCAAAGCAGGGGCTGATGTAGCGGTCAGAAACATAGACCTATTGCCACCCCTCTGTAAAATGCCCCCGTTGAGTGAGCTGGTCACATACTGACCAATCAGCCTGCAAGGCGCATAGATTTCTTCTGTCGGTTGAAGAACTACTTCAGCCCCTTTGGGAATCACGGTCGGTCAGCAGAGAAACTCCTGCAAGCAACGAGGAAACACTTCTTTCTCTCTCTCTCTCTCTCTCTCTCTCTCTCTCTCTCTCTCCTGCCCCTGTCCACTGGACGTTCCAGCAACTACTATCTTCGCTTGAGATAACTACCCAGACCTTTGACAGCTCTAAGAACTTTATTTTTCTCTTCTTCACTCGGACACTGTCAAACTTTCTTCCACCTATATCGAACATACGAGCCATTATGGAAAGTTTCCAAACACTTACAATGGAAATTAGCGATGTCATGTTTTTGCAACCGAAGTACGGTGGAGAAAATAAGCCAACCCCCACTAAATAAGTAATCTACGGCATATAGAATTACTTCTAACAAAAAACAAACTTAATATTGTAGATAATTAAATTTGTATATTCAAATGTTTATTGTATACTTTTGATTTTTAATTAAATTATGTCATAATTAATTATCTGTTCTGCCATGACTAAGGAACAAATGGGAATCCCAGGAACGTAATTCTGTATATAAAAAAAGAATTAAGCTATATCCCCATTAATTTCACTTAATTATTATTTTAAAAAAACTTTTAGTTTTTACTCGTGATATTCATTCTGATTTCCTACGTGTATGTTGTTAGATTATCCATAATCCCCCCCCAAAAAAAACATTATTTCTGAAAGTTCGAACGAAGAAGAGAAAACATTTTCCCCAGTTTAATTAGTAAATCAATCTGGTGATTCTTATGTTTATATAATGCAAACTATCTATACTATAAAGATTCTTATTTTATTAAGTCGGGCCCAATATATTACGAAAACAGTATAACCCATTATATTACCCCCTTTACCTGAAGGTCCTATACCATCTCCACTCGCAGTTATTTATAGTTACTTAATTGCAAGGAAAACATTGTCAGCTTTCTACGTTCCCCCATAAGTCTTTATCACTATCTATCCCAATCCCTACATCTGCTTATTATGTTGTACTATAACGAAATAAAGCGTTTCCACTGATATTGTATCAGTTTAGTCAAGATCCATCCTATGTAAACCACTTCTAACCTATAATCCTCATTTTTGGTTTACTGGATATAAAAGAGGTCATGCCTCCCCCCAATCTAATATGCAGTTTATTGTAGTGTTCGGTATCGAGGGTCGTGTCCCCCCGATTATAAACGTGTTCGTATAATCAAGCAATGTTGCATGCAAAGATAGAGTAATAATTAATAAACAAAAAGGGGTAGTTCAAATAACGTTTATTGAACGTGTGTGTACGTGGAATGATGAAGTGTGTGATGTATGCATGTGTGTCGATGTTCTTGAAAAGGTATAAGAAGAAATTAATCCGGCGTGGGGAAAGTCTTTGAAAGCCGTACACAAAAAAATGAGTTGAGAACTCTTACCGTTGGTTGACCAGGTGTTGACAGAAGAAACGTGTGTTAGTAGTTGTTATGCCGAGGCCAGTTGACAAGAGAAGAGAGGAGTGAGACGGAGCGCTGTGTCAGCGTCGTTCTGCCGAGGCCAGTTGAAAAGACAAGAGAGAGTGAAACGGAGCGCTGGGTCAGCGATATTCTGCCGAGGCCGGTTGAAAAGAGAAGAGGGGAAATTTCCGTTTGCACCTGGTTTTATAGTCCGAAGGGCAGATAACTCTGGTGTCGCATTCCAGCGCCACCTGTTGGTGAAAAAGCGCCACCTAACGGCCAACCGGTGTAGTTATGTTTGAAAGGAGGAGGTAACTGCTACAAGGACCCCCCCCAGATTGAAAAATATTGAAAATATTATTCAATATGTACAGTTTTAGATGAGAAGCATTTTTAGTGTGTATGCCTGTTTTACTGTTGAAGATTAGAAAAAGTAGTGTGCATGCTACTTATTTCTGTTTTTCGAACTGTATTGAATGATTGATCGCAAGTGCATCTGCGGAATTGAGTGTTTGTAACGCATGTGGATCTGCGTGTTGTTTGCATGCAATTGGGTCTTCATCAAGTTTGAGCGCATGTGAGATTGCGGTCGAAAAATGTTGAGTGCAAGCGAATTTGCACTTGTTGGTGGCGTTGTTCATGTTGATTAGTCTGCGTGATGCGGAGCTGATGAACAAACATTGAATTGTCAGTGTTGTCCGGGAATGTTTGGTGCTTGGGTCTGCGCGGATGTTGATGAATGAGCACAAGTGGGTCTGTGCGGTTGTTGATGAATGAGTACAAGTGGGTCTGTGCGGTTGTTGATGAATGAGCACAAGTGGGTCTGTGCGGTTGTTGATGAATGAGCACAAGTGGGTCTGTGCGGTTGTTGATGAATAGCACAAGTGGGTCTGTGCAGTTGTTGATGTTGTTCATGTTAATTAGTCCGTGTTGTGGAGCTGATGAACAAACATCTAGTTGTTGAGATTGGTAGTACACTCTGGTCAAAATCAGATGCACAAATGTCTGCAAGTGAGTTAGCAGGTCCAGGTACAAGTGGGTCTGTACTGGTGTTGGTGTGCGTCGTTCAAGTTGATGTGTCCTCCTGTAGATCATTGAACGTCCAGTTATTGAGTATTTAGTCGTACTTGTGCAGTTGTACTCGTTTTTGAACTGGTGCGATTTCTTCCATAGTGTGTCAGTGATGTCCGGAAATGTTTGGTGTTTGATGAATGTCGGGAAAGATGTTGTTGTTGAAGTTGATGGGTCCTCCTGTTGATCAATGAACGTCCAGTTGTTGAAGAGGGTTGGTAGGCCTTGAAGGGTGATGTTAGTGCTTGCTGAGCCTGACTTTTTACAACCAGTATTAAGTCATGAGGTTTGGTGATGTTGTTCGTGTTTGTCATCGTGTGTTGTCTGTTTTGTAGTTTTCTTTTCTTTTATATATATATATTTCCAACACGTGGGTGGAAGGGGAAAATAAAAAAGTATAAAAAATAAAAAAAATAAATGGCGGCTTCTCTTTTTTTCCCCTTTTCTTTTTGCTTTGTTGTCGAAAATAAAAAAAAAATAAATTCGTATTTTCTTTTTTTTGTTGTTTCAATTTTCATTTGCACGTGGTCAGAGAAAAAGATGGCGGCATTATTTTGAATATTTTTATCAACACGTGGTCATGAAAAAGATGGCAGCATTTTTGAATATTTTTATCAACACGTGGTCATGAAAAAGATGGCGGCATTTTTTTTTTTATCAACACGTGGTCAGGAAAAAGAGTGGCAGCGTGTGTTTTCTTTTTATCTCCACGTGTTAAAAACAAAGGAAATGGCGTCTTGTAAGGTCCTTTTGTTCGTCGAAAAAGAAAAAAAAACGATTGAGAAAAGTTCGTGGTTTTTTTGTGTGTGTATGTGTGTATGTATCGCTCACCTATTCACAAGACTCAAAATTAGACCACACGCATGCGGGCGCGCGCACACACGCAGACGTGACTTCGCTCTTGGAGACTACAAAAAGCAATAAAAAGTATTAAATTTCAAAAGAAATCCGGCGCACCTAGGAGGCTGGGATGACCGATGGGTCATGGATGGGTAACACGCACTTGACCAAGAGAAGCAGGAAAAATGGCAAATAAATAAAAAATAAAAAATAAAAGATACCCACACACTCGCAAACCTACGCATGCGCAAAAACAATAACAAATTCCTCAAATGAAACAACATTTACTCAAATCGAAAGACATTTCTTCAAATGGATTCTCATATCTGATGAAAGCGGACCACCGCTTGAAACGCATTATATAAAATTATAAAATGGTAAAACAACAAAATAATAAATAAATGTTGAAAAAAACATTCTACAAATGTTGGTAGCCTTACTCCTTTACATATATACTTTTCTCTCGTTGGAACTGCACTAATACTGCACTACCCTATTTTATTTATATATATATATATATATATATATATATATATATATTAAGTACTTTTGAATCATACGTGTAAGTTTCAAATTTACTGAATATTGTAACATTTTAATGACGTTTATAAAAAATAAGACCTGATAGGCAAAAAGTAGTGTTATTTTCGTAATCTACGCAAAAATTACCCTAGAAACGGGCCTTCTCTGCCCCCCACCCCCGATTTCATCTCTTCCAGAACGTTGCAAATCCTTTTACATTATCACATTATCGCAACAGCCATTTACCATTGATTTCTTACTGACAACGACGGTTCGTCCTATCTGTAATTTGTGTGGCAATAAGTATCCACAAGGTTCCAGTACTCCCTGCACCCTTCCAGTAGAGTCCTGGTTGGTGATCTCCCTCCTATATCTTTCCATTCTCCTTGACCCTTCACGAACATTGTGTGTGGTGCCAACCGTGACTGGTGCAACCAGATGTGCATGTGTGCGTGTTTTTTAGGTTTGGTCAGGTTATGGTATTTCTGGCAGTTTCAGTTTCTTTGGTCTCCTGTCACGTTCTTTCTATAGTTATTGTTTTATGTCTATATCGTCTTACTTGTGGTTGGTTAGCGTTCGTTGGTTATGTGGGTTGGTTTCTTCATTCGTGATTTTCCTCACGATTTCGGGTGTTTTTATCATTTGCGTGGGTTGGTGGTCTAAATTGTCCCTTTTATTGTAATTTCTCCTTGTTTTATTAGGACTGATCCGAGTGCTCCTACACTTATTGGTGGTATATAGCAATTGTTTTCGTGTTAAACATTCATTTCAGTCTCTGACATGTATTCACTTCGTTACTCTTCCTCCTTGATCGTCACACTGTTATCTGATAAGACGTAGAAATCGTCAACTTCGACATTTGTTTTCCTTTTTGTTCAATTATCACGTCCGGTCTTCTTGTTTGGGGTCTGTCCTTTTGATTTTCCAATACTGTCGCCAGTTTGTGTTTGTACAATTTGACTGCATGTTAAGTGCGCAGGTGTTTGCATAGTGAACTGCTTTCCCCACGCAAGCGTGTCGGCGCTCCTGGATAGAACGTAACCGATTACACGCCGCTATTCCGAATTCGTAGATGCTGAAACATTGGCATGCAAGGGAGATACTCTTTTTTGTATCGCAAAGTCACAAAGATAACTTGTAAACGCTTTATAACAACAAGAAAATGTTACGGTCTTTAACACAACAAAACAGATGCGACAGTAATTTTTAATAAAGTCTCCGTTTTTAAATGTCACAGTGCGTGATTCATCCCTTTTTATGGTCAGTCCTAGAGAAATGTGTTATAATCGTTTATGGCCTCTTTGTTACATTTAAAAATGCAACTTTATTAAAAATTACCGTCGCATTTTCTTTCTTTCTTTCTGTTAAAAGCTGAAACATTTTTTTATTAATTATTATAAAGTTTGTGACATGTAAATAAAGGCGTTTAAAAGTTATCTTTGTGACATTTTAAAACGGAGACTTTATTAAAAAATTACTGTCGCATCTTATTTCTTTCTTTGTTCTAAAGACCGTAAGACTTTTTTGAAATTAATTTTATAAAGTTTGTGACATAAAAACAGTCGCATTTTCTGTCTTGCAGCAATAAAAAAAGTTATCTTCCAAGTTTATGGCCACAAATTCGGAATAGCGGCGTGTAAAAAAGTTAGAGTTATCTACCTAATATCGGTTACGTTCTATTCAATAATATCGGTTACGTATCTGTTTTTGTAGTCTTTACGGGTATATTTTGTTGCATTCACTTTACTTATATTATTTTTTTTGTGTGCGTTGTTGTTGTTGTTGCTGTTGTTATTATTGTTGTTGTCGACAGTTAAATTTAATTTTAGTTTTATCATTTAATTCATGTAATTTTATTCTCTTTTTATTAAATTATTGGGTGTAAATAGCTTTCAAAACAGTCAATCTTTTAGAACATGACAATTTTCTAAGAATTATATAGCCAGAAATAACTTTCTAATCGACATTTTATGAACTAATTCATTCTTTTTTTCAACTATTAACTAAATATTAAATTGGCTGACTACAGTATGTAAAAATCGAAATGCATTCGATGTGATTTAATTTTGTAATTGTTTTTAATAGGATCTTTAAATTTTAGTTTTATTTCACTCTTTTACATTTCACACACACAAAAAAATAATTCCATTATGTAACTTGTCACTTTATAGAGTTACCTCCCTTGCGACTTTCTATTTCTTTGTTAACAAAAGAATGTCTCTCTTGATGCCGACATTTATCCTTAAAATCTTTACTTGAATTAACATCTGATTAATTTAGTAATTTCCTTTTTGCAAAGAAAACAAATAAGATGAAAGAAATACATTAAGGTAAGTCCAATCACTACCGAAATTGTTTTCATTGTTTTAGATTTCTTTCAAGTTTTTAGCACTTAATTGCCCCGCCCCCAGTTAAAAAAAACAAAAAACTTTCATTGTAGATGTTTAAATTAGACGCAATAATAATTTTAAAAAACAATTCAGCGTAATTTGTTTGTATTTTGTTTTCCACAAATTAAGATCAACTGATTAAACTGAATTATAATTTATCAAAAAAGTACTTAAACATATTGGCGCTTTTGAAGATATTTTCTTTCGCCATCACATTTTCTCAATGCAAATAATTAAAAATAAATAACCTTCATGTTGAATTAGCCAAAAAAATACGTTAATCAGAAATACTGTTTACATTTTACTCAAAATATTAATATTAGTGTGTTTTTTTAAAACGTTTTAAGGTTGGGATTTGGAAGATAGTTCAATGGGGACCTCCAAAGCTTACCATAAAATTTACCCCCCCCCCTATAATTAACACGATGTAACTTTAATATAGGTTTATATTATCATCATAACCTTTTCATCATTCAAAAGAAGAAACATAAAATAAACTGCTGATGTTTCAAAAAAAAAAAAAATAGCGTACGAAAATAATGAAAATTAGAAAATAAAAACGTGTGTACTTTTATCTACGTCTTAAAACAACGTCCCAATGTAGTGACCACTTCTTATGCGCTAACACCCGTGTGTTTAATACATGTAGCAAAAATCAAGTAATTGTCAGATTTTCACAAAATGTTCAATACTTATTCATTATTGAACTAATTTATCTATGAAATGCTTTTTTTACGTGAAATATATCAGGGAAAATATTTTTTAATAGGTGTTTCGAACAATTATTTTAGAATGGGTTTCACATATAGATGTTACGTACAATTAACCCTCGCGTTTTAGGGTAGTTAACCTTTTTTTTTGCTATGGGAGATAAAGTATGTGTCCTTTTGGTGGGGGTTCTACTTTTTTTAAAAACGATTACGATTTTTAGACGTTTTCTAACCTTGTCGCTAGGACCTTCGGTTAGTAGGGAAAAACAATGGTTACCTGCTCTAAAAAGATAGAATGGAATGGCCTTGAAATGGAGGACATTTTACTTTAAATTTATATAGTAAACTGATCACTAACTCTAAACTATTTTTTCTTTCTTTCAAGTTTTTCGCACTTAATTGCCCCCCTCCCCCTTCCAAGTAGAATGTCACTTTTTTAGAGAGTGTTAAGTTACAAATTTTCCAAACTAAGTTATTTGAATTACTTGAATGAATTAAATATTTCTTCTCGTTTGAAATCAGTTAATGCAGCTTTCTAAGAGTGTATATAGCCCCTTCACCCTATCTAACTTAAATAATATCCAATTCGGGGCTGCTATGCTAAACATTTCTATCCTAAGCAGAAATTATCCTAAAAAATAGCAAAAGTAATTTCGTCATAAGGGATTTTCTCTTTAAAATAGATTTTACTACTTTTATAAAAATAAAACGTAAATATATTGAAAAATCAGTATTTTTCATCATCTCAACAAAATATCAAATAAACTTTTGAGCTAATCGAAATGGAAATAAGAATATTTTGAAAGAAAAAATGTATTTTATTTGAAAGTAAAAATAGCCGGTGCTACTGATTTTTAAATATTTTCAAGGCTAAAGGATACAAAATAACAATTTTGTATTTTTATTTCATTCTAAACAACTATTTTCTCCAGTTACGAAGAATTAACCATGAGTGCAAATCAGATAGTGCATCAGTAATAGCTCCATAAAGTTATATTCTGAATGAGAAAATAATAAATTAAAATTGGTTAGGGTTATAGGTTGTAAGAATGTTTCAGATTGTAAATCGTAAAAAAATAAAGCAAACCCTTAAAAAATGTCATATTTCACTTGGTCATAATTTCTTGATTTTTATCTCTGAAGAGTGGCATCTCCCACTGACAAATGTAAGATTAGCTGTCATTAATTAATGTTAGACTATGGACTGTCCCCCCTCCCCCCACACACACCCAGCCAAGACCCCGATGAATATAAGTTGGTAAATGATTCACAAAAAGGAAAAGCAATGACAAAGGTGGGCGACAATGTAGAGGCCGACGAATCTATTGAACTTCCCAGAGTTAATGGCGCCATGATCATTAGGTGTTAGCTTTTGGGTGGCCAGAGGGCGATGAAGAAAGGGGGTTGAGAAGAGGGACGGATATATTCAGTTCCAGTGACCAGCTGAAGATGACTGAGAAAAGACCGGACATCTAGAATTTCCGGTCAATAGATGATATATTGAGGAGATGAGAGCAACTGATGAGTAGATGACCTCGAGCGAACAACAACAAATTATCTCAGGTCTTAGCTGATATACCGCAACTTCACTCAAAAGTGACCCAATGACGTACACACATACACCGGTTACCAACACCTCAATACTCTGTTTTTTTGTTCTGTGAGTCTTTTTTTACTTGCTGTGAATACAACTTGTAAACCAGTTCACACATTCTCAGCAGTTGGCAGACAGGAGATGACACGGTTAGAACATTGGTTTTTCCGGGACGGGTTTCCATTCATTTTTCGTGATGGTGGCATTTTAAGCCATGTCATGGAAGACTATATAAAACAGCTATGTTTCACAAATGCAGAAAAAATAAATTATATTAGTTATATTTACAATAAATGAGGAAACAATATGGAAACAAAAAATCTCAAATTAATACGAATGTAAATATTTACTGAATATGTTAGAGTTTATTTATTGGCAGAGTTCAATCGTAATTCTTTTTCTTGTTTCGAATTGTTACATATTTCTAAAAAAAGAAAACTTGTTGGGAATATTATTTAAACATATCAAATTTGCTACATTTGTAGTTAGAATGTATATAGAATACACAAGTGTACCCTGACAATTTCTCATCCATGTAAATATTTTTTAGATCTTCCAAACTCGTTTGTAAGTGGATTTTTGTACTCTGTAAGGTTGTGATGGTAGAAGAGGAAGTTCTACTTTCTTTGATATGTAGTCGTTTAAAGGCTTCTCCTCTGTCACAAAATAACGCAGATAATGAAGCAGTTATTCGGTAAGTTAGCAGAATAATCTCATTCTTAATCTTTCTCAGGAATTTGCTGATCAAATTTGGTTTGTTAGTCGAGCATCAGAAATCTCGAAAGAGTCTCATAATATCCTGAGGAATAGAATGGCATTTTAAATTTAATGTTAAATGGCCTCCATTTCTTAACCATACACTACAAAATAGAACAGATAACCGTTTTTTGTTCACAAAGTCATAACAATACTTTTTTTTATATTTCCAACAATGACATGATACTAAAACATTCTTTAACACAAAATTATTTTTGCGCCTTGACATTTAAAACTAAGGGTTAGTCACGCCACTTCTGACTTCAGTTTAGTTTTGAAATTTATGAAGGATATAAAAATACCCAAACAAGTAAGTGATTATTTATTTAAGAGGCTTTTAATAAAAAAAGAACAAGAATGACTACAAAACTGTGGTGTACTTTGTTTCTAGAGATGTATTTAAGTATTATTTAAGTATTAGAAATATATTGCAGGTATAAATATATATTACATTCGTAATATACAATTGCATCTGGATTAGCTACTTATATGAGTGGTTTCAGAGACAATCAGGGAAGTAGAATCTTTAAAGTTGAATGCTTTAGTATTTAGTAGCTGGACTAATGACATATATCTGACTAAATGAAACTCTCAGTCGTTTGAATTTAAAATTCAGACGATAATTAAAGCATACACAAACTAAGATGAAACATTGTAATTGGTTGATGTTTATTGAATATATATATATATTACTGCAAGCATGAAGGGAAGACATGTGTAATCATACATGATCAAAAGTAAAAAAAAAAGCCAGCGGACTGGTTTCACCCTCATTCAACAGGCGCTGTATTTAGTGATTTTTTCAAAAGAGGAAAAGAAAAATGTATATATTCAAAGTAAACAGTGTTATCGTATATATATACAATGGGGAATATGTCTTAGAGACTGATTACGTTTACAAATGGCGCTTTAAACGAACGTTGATCATCTAGATTTTCATGCGAATGAGCATGACTCAAGATGGTAAATGAGTTAATGCTAAAATTCCTTGCACATGTCCGATTTTTAATCAAATTGTCCATGATAAAAGACTTGTAAGTATTATTTAGGACGTCAATTGAACAAGGTTCCCTTCCTTATTTAACTAAGTATGTGTTTCTCTTCTTTTAAAAAAATACTTTTTATACAGCTCCTTTTAAGTAATAGCAAAACGAGTCGACTTGCATTTTTTAAACTTTTAATCATGTCTTCACTTTATGCTTGCAGTAATAACATTCTGTACTTGCAGAAAATCCTAATATATATATATATATATATATATATATAACCAAAATAGTTATCTATCACCATTACTGCAGCTCATCAGTGTGGCTTACTATGACTGTGCTCGAACCTGTAATCACTGGGGCTGTGACTGAGTGTGCTAACAGTTATGCTAAGAGACCTGTCTGAAATGGCATGACAATTTATCGTTTATAATGTTACTTTTGTTGTTATTGTTTTTTAGCAATAATTAACTAATCGTTTATTTTTTTCGCCTTGAGCATACAGAGTTGCCTCAATACAGCATACACATGAGGGTTATCCCCTGCATATAACTTATCGACCCACTTTAAGGGACATGCACATATATACATTTTTAAAAACATATTTTACCACAAACAAGGCAAGTAGCCACTGTAGACGTAAAGGGCTACTAAAAATCAGGGTGAAAGTTGTGAAGGTCAACCTTAGATTGAGAACTGTGCAGCAAGATGCTTGGTCACATTAGTTTTAAATTTCTGCATGTCAGTACAGTCGGGGTAACATACAGAAGGGAGTGAGCTAAAAAAAAAACTGGTAGCACGAGGAAAGAAGTAATTGGAGTAGAAAGCCCTCCGGAATCTGGAGACCTCCACAGTGAATGGATGGGGTTTAGCTGATATTCACATTGGGCAAGTGTATTTACGTCGAGGGTGCACCAGAGCATAAAGTTCATTGGAGCACATTTCATTGAAGTACTTGTAAAACAAGCATATAGATACAACATTGTGGCGATTGGACAGGAGCTGGAGCTTAGAGGATAGTGAGGGACCTATTAAATTAGCAACTTTTTTTTACCTTTTATAAGAAAGGGAGAGACTAGTGGATGGTACCCCAGCCCAGATGTGACAACAATAACCCATGCATGAGCGGATGCTGGATTTGTAGAGATATAGAATACTGTCAGGTGTGAGACGTTTTCTAGCACAGTAGAGAGATCCCACTTTCTTTGTAGCAATCTTGGCAATGTCTTCTATGTATTTGTTTCAATTCATGCTACCTGTGAATGTTAGACCAAGGAGTTTTAATGTTGGACTCTCAGGTAGGGTGTTGTTTGTCATTGCAGTCGGTGGTTGAAGAGGTATCTTGTAGTTGTTGAAGGAAAATAGCTTTGTCTTAGTGGCATTAAATGTTACAATCCATTAATGACCTCATTCTACTACAGACTGAAGGTCAGTTTCTAAGTATTCAGCCATTGCCTTAGATATGTGCACATCTCTTTTATCTACATGATGAGAGTAGAGCATGGTGTCGTCAGCAAATATACGCATCTCAGATACAATGTCATCGGAGATGTCGTTATTGGATAGCAAGAACAATAAAGGTCCAAGGATCAGTCCCTGGGATACACTTGCATTCATGTGATGTTTTTGGATGAACGGCCATCGTGGAAAACCTGCATCTTTCTTTTGGTTAGGACGGATCTAATTATATTAAATATTCGTCCAGTAATACCATATGAATTAATTTTTAAGAGAATATCTTTATGCCAGACCTTGTCAAAGGCTTTGGATATATCAAGCGCTACCATCCTAGCTTCACCTGCCTTGTCCAGTGTATGATATATGCATTTGGAGATTTCCGTTAGAATATCCGCAGTAGACCGTGATTGCTTAAATCCATACTGATGGTCAAAAAAAAGTTTAGCATTAACGAGGTGCCAGACTATCGCTAGATTGATTATGGATTCACAGATTTTATCGAAAAGCAGGAGTAGACTGATGGGGTGATAATTCTGAGGGTCTGTTCTATCTTCAGAATTCTTGAAAACTGGTACCGCGGAGGTAATTTTTCAATTATTAGGAAAGCAAGATTCGGTGAGGCATTGTAAAGTTTGGAGAGGACAGGAGCCAGTTCAGCAGAGCATTTCATTATTACTATTGCTGGTATAAGATCACACCCACATGCTGTTTTATGATGTCCCAGACATGACATGGGGTTATGACTAAGTCATCAAATGTGTCTACAGTTCGTAATTGGAAATTTGAGAGGGAGTGTTTTACGGAGTTCAAAATGGAGTTTGAGGCGAAATGCTGGGCAAGTAGTTCAGCCTTGTTAGTTGCCGTGCAAACAACATCGTTGTGGTTGGATAGCAGAATTGTTGATTGCCTATTGTTCACCACACTATCGAAGAATTTTCAGAAATCACAAGTACCTAGTTTCTGTGACATAATGCATTTTCTGATCATCTCTGTATACCTTCTCTTTGATTCACCTACCACAGTCTTACAATTTTTTGTTGACACTATAAATTTATGTCTATTCTATAGTTGACTTATGATGGCCGAATTGTCAGAATGCTTGCTGCCTCTGAGCAATAGCAGCTGCACATTTCGAGGTGAACCATTGTGGAGAGTGGGTCTTGCTATAGAATTTTTGCACTTATATGCCTTCTTTGACCCATTTGGTTATCTCAATTGCGCACTCGTAAGCAGGGAGAGAAAATATTTCACACCATGGGGTATTCAGACCACATTACAAAAGTCATATTTAACTCAGTAGTCAGAGCATGTATCGATGTGTCCACCACACATTGCCGTAGATATGGAAGAGTAAATTGATCTCTAAATGGAAAATTCAGGAGCCATATAAGCAGGCCCTCAACAGAACTCAATAAACGGGGCATAGAGTATTGCATTACGCTATAAATAACTGCCTGTTGTTAACTTACTTAAAATTCTCTATTAAGTGAAAGCTTTGAAAAATGATTTATAAATAATATTTTCAAATAACCCATATACACATAGTTTCATGCCAAACCTTCAATCATCAGTATGGGGAGAGACAATCTCTGCTGATAACACAATTCAAAACCCAATACGAAAGTCATATTTGCCTCAGTAGTCGGCCTATGTATTGATGTGTCTACTACACATTGCTGTAGAAATCGGACAATAAATTAACGTCTAAATGGCAAATTCAGTGGTCATATAAGCTAGCCACTAACAGCACTCAATAGGCGGGTCTGGAGTATTGCCTTAGGCTGTGAATAATTATTTATAAACAATATTTTCAAAGAACTTATATGCACATCGGGCAAAACATTGCTGAAAATAAAACTATAATAAGATATATGGCTCTCTTTTCTACTCCAATTAACGAAAGTTAGTAAATTTTAAGTGATTAATTTTTTTAAGTCACCAGATTAGAATGTTTTTAATACATTAAAATTGTATTTTAAAAGTATCAACAAAGTATTTATATTTAATTAAAATGTAAAAACAATTAAATTCAAAAATAAAATTCTGGGTATATAAGTGAAATAATAAAAAGTAAGATGATCGATAATTTAATTAGAAAAATAAGGTCAGGAGATTGCTCAAAAGAATTCATTCAATTTTAGGATGACAAGAGTAAGAAGATCTGCTTTAACTTCATCTTCCAAATAATTCAGAGGAGGTAACTTTTTTGTTTCTCAGTATACTGTAAAAGACGAATCTCTCAACACATTAATATATGTAGATACTGATTAAAAGAAAGGAAGTGAATACATATTGAGTTTTATTTCTTTTATAAATATGACCCAAGATAATAACGTTTCAAAAGTTTATAAATACCTAATTGTTTAGTTTAACTCAGAATGAACAATGCCACAAGGAAAACTATTAACAATATTACAGACCCAATAGAATTTATGCTTTATTTAAATAATAAAATAAATAAAAAAGTAATTAAATAAAAGTTTAGTTGAGTTAAAAATTATTTTTAATAAATTAATAAGAGAATATATTTTACTAAATAAGAAAATTAAAAATTCAATAAAAGAATTTAATAAAAAAGTTACTAAAAGTATGATAAAAATAAGAGTAAACTCCTAATGAAATCTAATGACAAGAGAAATAAATTATGAATGACCCATAAATGTATGTGAACTATTCAATTGTGAAACATGTGAATCATATTTTCCAGGTTGTTTCTGGTATTTAAGTCATTTAACATATTTTACAAATATATATTTAAGATAAAAGTCTCAGGTTGCTTACAAAATTGATATTGTATAAATGTATGGAATTCAACCTAAATTTTGAAGTTCTTATACATTGAGCTAGACCTAGATAGCATCCCTAAAAAAACTTTCAATAAAGCTAATGGAAAAGTTCAATATATTTACATAGATTCATACCACCCATCTGTTGCATTAAAACTTAAAGTTGTAAAATTTCAAACTTATTCTCTAATGCGAACATGTTTTTAAAAGATGCTCTCTCTCTCTTAGAATAGAGCTCTTGGCGAAAGCCGGTTCCAAAACCAAATCTATTACATACCCAAATAACCCCAAACGCCAATAACAAGAGAAAAAGAGAAAGGAATATTATTTCGTTTACAACACTATTCTTTCTAAACGTTAAAGAATTGTTGCAGATAATTCTTAAAACTACTGGATAAGAACTTTTCATCCCACAACCTACACGCCCTTTTTTATAGACACTCAATGAAAATAAGCTATTACTGCAAATCACCAATCTAATTTAAGATCAAAGCAAAGCAAAGCTTAGAATCTGCCAAACGCCCACATGTTCATGAAGAATTAGACTATATTGAAGTACTAAGAATCGTATACTTTCAAACCAATAATTGTAAACCTTTTATCTCTTAAACGCTGATAATTTTAAAAGCGATCACATCAGTGCCAGCCACTTGCTTGAAAGATAAGAGATCTTTAGAATGTGCATCATTGTGTACAGGAATTATTTCCTTGCAAATTGGATAAGGAATTACAACAGTCGCTCACCTTAGGCATCTGGTTTTTGCCCGAGCATTAGAGTATGTATTTTACAATCATAATTTGGCATAGAGTAAGCTCTGAAACTAACAAAGATACCTTTTATATGGCATTGTCCCATTAACATTAGTGTTAACAAATTGTTATCTGATCCTGTGACCCAATCTTCAACACAATATTTTTATTTGATTATTTTGACTACTTGTCTCACGTTGGATGTTATTCTAGCAACGTTTTGGCCGATATAACCTTTAACTTCTTTAGGTGCATCCTGTCGACCTCGGGAATTTGTACGGAATTTCGAATGGGACCTTTTATTTAATTGACAGGTGTAGCTTGCCCTGCTTTTGTCAGCCATGACCGGGTTGAAGTATTTAGAATTTTGGAATTCTATCCTTAGTATCGCCCGTACTGAGGATTAAAACTTAAACCTCCAGGAAACCTCACCAAAACTGATTATACTTAGCACTTTTAGTATTGATGTAGGAGCCTTAAACTAATGCTTATTTTTAGATGTGTAGTCTTTCTACCTAACCCTATTATATTAGTACTTATATATTACTACATATAACTATATATATATATATATATATATATATATATATATATATATATATATATATATATATAATTAATGGTTCCTATATTGTATTAAATTCTATACTAGTAATTAGTAGGGCATTGTCGCCCAATATATGTGCTGTTTCTTTGAGGCATTTAACTATCTGCCATTCTTTCCTGTTTATAATGTTTACTTCATTCCATCAGGGAAGATGCTTTCCTGTGTCCCTCTATATGTGATCACCCACACCCGACTTTTTGATATCTTTCCGTTGTTCTTGTAACATTACTTTTAGTGGACGACATGTTTCACCTTTGTATATTTGTTCATACTTACATGGAATTGCATACACACAGTCATGACTTTTTCTGTGGAATGCTTGACTTGTCCAATATGTTTTTGGAGTGTGTAGTAACTCCTGAATACTGTTTTAATATTAAAATGTGTTAAGTCTGATGTTTACACGTTGTTACCGCTTTAATAACAACTCAAAAATGAAGAAGAAAAGAGGAAGTAGAACCTTTAACAGATTTATTTAACAAAAACACCAATTAAATGAAATGTAGAAAATGCTGGACGCGAGATGCTTAAGTCTGATCGTGTGCTGTTGTGTTCACTTTTCAACTGTCATGGCAGACGACTCTTTTTATCAAAGTGTGATAACTATTTCTTTTGGTCCAAAAGAAATGACTATTCTGTTTTCTTAGGTTGCCCTAACAATATTGGTTACATATTCTTTGATTTTCTTTTCAAACAATCCCTTTATTTATGGTATACAGACTGTGATGAGTTTCGAGGTGGTGTCCGTTGATGTTTGATCCAGATTTCTTGGAGCTGATGTTATGCTCTCTGGATATTTATTTCGGTGGAGGTTTTCTCTTAAGCTGCTCATTTCTTTTTGATTTGTATTGCTGTAAACTATATGTTGTTTTTGATCGATGTTGTAAGGCAACGAATGATTCTTTTCCTTAAATTATATTGAAGGTGGAATTTTAAATTTAGATATATTCTAGTGTAAGTTTGCTTTCGATATACAGACGACCTGAACCCCTGATCCGTGCGAGTTATCAACACATCTAAAAATGACAAATTGTCATGTTCCTTTTCCATTTTGAACTGTATAGATTAACAGATGGGGTTCATATGGTACAGCAATGCTTGAACATCAAGGCCAGAGTATTAATGTAGCATCCATATAGTGGAGCCACAATGTTGGCTTTGTGGTGTTGATCCTAATTCCACTTCCTGAAAGTATTCTATGAATACATTGACCAGTACTAGGGAAAATGGTGATTCCATAGCCAGATTTCCTTTCTTGCAGATATGTCAGATCCCACCACAAAGTATGTTATTTCTACAGAGAAGTTCAACATCCTAATCTGACGAATGAGATGCAAGTTCGTTCTTCACTAAAGTATCTATACTACAGTCAATCTCTTGAGTAGGTATTTCATTCTTTTGGGGGAAAGAATTATGACATCACGTTAGGCACAATTCAGAAACAAATCGAATGATGCCGCATTCATTTCTTTACATTAAGAAAGATCAAAATGAGCTACAAGTGTCCAACTACATTCATTTTAAATAACGTATGATGGCAGATTTGCAAATGTTGGAAATGCTGCAATGATACTTATTGCTAGGTACAATGTGACAACAATTGCTAAGAGGCTTTGAGACGAGAATTATATTACATGGGAATTAAACGATTACTGTGAATAATCGTTGGGTTGTACCATACAATAGTTTCCTTTCATACCGTTTTATTACACATTTCAATGTAGCTAAATATAAGTTAGATATTGTAATGAAAAAGATTTAATCTCAAACACAACCTCACTTCACAAAGACATTATTAATAATTGTCTCAATAACAATCACTGATAGCTTTCGTCTCAAACGGACTGTTCATATTGCTTTAGTCATGGGCAATTATTATGTTGGATGTTATTGAGTAGGATCGGCATAATCTGTATACATTTTATCATTGTGTATCAAAGAGCTTTAATGCAGTCCAATATAAAATGGTAATTGATAGCTTCTTCTGAGAACAAGGTTTATTTTGCTCAATCACCTAAATGACACAAGGTTGTATTTCCCCAAATATTATCTACATTATTAGAAAAGGTAACTAGGTACAAACAAAAGTAATTGAATTTGATCATTTTGTTAGTTTTGGAAACCTTTCCAATAAATTGATTTTTATTTGGCTTCAAAATCAATTTTAAATTTTGCATTCATTTAATCGAATGCCTTTTTACCAAAAGTTTTTTTCTTGCATAACAGGTAAAAAAAATAGAAATTTAAATGAGAGAAGAGAATTCATATAAAACAGAAGTTTATTCTATTGGCATTGCCGAGTGCCAGACGGTTTTAGTTGTTCGAGTAAAAAAACAAGATGAGACAAATAAAGAAAGCCATTATTATGTACAAAACGTTTATATATCTGTTCTAGAAATATGTTTACAATTTCATTTTATATTTTCAGATTCTCCAGCAAAATGACAAATAGGAATTTCAATCTTTTATTAACTTTGGATGGATCCACATTACCTGGATGTTTGGAAATATGCAAATATCTTCAGAAAAAAAATATTAATTATTTTTCTTGATTTTAATTACTTGTTAAAAAGTCTGAAAAGAGAAAAATCGGATTTTTGTGAAAGACATCATTATTAGGTTTTGAAATTAAAGAGATTTGGTAAATGTTTGTGATTTAGAAAAAATTGGAGGTGAAAGAATGTTAAAGGAGAAAGAGAATCAGTTCCGTTGAAGGAATTATTAGAAAAGATCAACATCTGCATATAAGGCGAATCATCAGAGTTAAAAGTGATTTCTCCCAAATTTAAATTTTCAAGGCTTAATCAGCTAAATTAAATCAGCAAATTGACACATTTTCTAGCATTTTCAAAGTCGGTTAAATTTTGTGAAATCTAAGGATTTAAATTCAAACGTAAATAAACATTGGTGTGTTTCATGCACTCTCAACAAATCTATTAAAGAAAAAACTATTTTGTGTTTCTTTTCACTCTTACAAGAATTAATATACAAAACTATGTGAAACCAAATGATAAAAACTATGATAAAATTTTGACTTAAACACTTAAAACAAAACTCGTATGAAACCAAATACAGTTGTTTTAGATTTCAAATACAGATTTTAATATGTAATTACGTGATAATTTCAATTTTGTTTGTTGGTCTGCAAAGCTTAAACGTATCACTAATCTAATAATATCAAATGTCAGTTTAAAAAAAATGAAAATTTAATAATAAAAAATGTCTGTTTCTTCATGTTCAATAACGTGCAACATGGAGCAAGATGATACACTAACAAAACATGTTGAAAAAAAGCCATACTCCTGTGAAGTATGTTGCTTATCTTTTACAAGGAAATCGCATTTGTTGATCCATGTGAGAACGCATACTGGAGAGAGGCCATATTCTTGTGACTTATGTGACTCTTCTTTTAGGCAGAAATCAAATTTGTCGAGGCACATTCAGACGCACAATGGAGAGAAACCATATTCTTGTCTAATCTGTAACACTTCTTATTCAAGGAAATCACATTTGTTGAACCATGTTCAAACACACACTGGAGAGAGGCCATACGCATGTGAAGAATGTGGCGCTTCTTTTGGAGATAAATCACATTTATTGAGGCACATGCAGATGCACACTGGAGAGAAACCATATTCTTGTGAAGTGTGTGATTCTTCTTTTGCAAGGAAATCAAATCTATTGGATCACATCCGTATACACACTGTAGAGAAGCCATATTCCTGTGAAGTGTGTGACTCTACTTTTAGGCGGAAATCAAATTTGTTGAGGCACATTCAGATGCACACTGGAGAAAAGCCATATTTTTGTGAAGTGTGTGATTCTTCTTTTTCAAGGAAATCACATTTGTTGATCCATGTGCGAATACACACGGGAGAGAAACCATATCCTTGTGAAGTATGTTCTTCTTCTTTTAGGGAGAAATCAAATTTGTTGAAACACATGCAGACACACACCGGAGAGAAACCATATTCATGTGAAATATGTGATTATTCTTTTAGTCAAAAATCACATTTGTTAAGGCACTTCCAGACACACACTGGAAAGAAGCCATATTCTTGCAAAGAATGTGACTCTTCGTTTAGGCAGAAATCACATCTGTTGACGCATATGCAAACACACTGGCCAGTGTTAGCCCCAGAAGGGGCGCCCCTTGATCTTTTAGACCCAACTGAACAAAAATAAAGATGGAAACAGTGTTGTGTAGGTCTGTGGCTCTATCTTTCAGGAGAAATCAGATTTATTAAAGCACTTGCAAATACAAACGGAATAAAAACAGATTTAGCATGTTTGCATAAAATTGAAGTCAATTACCAGCAGAAAAATATTGTGAGAAAATCAGAAAAAATGCACCATACTCTGTGGAAAGATTCAAACATTTACTTATGAAGAAATAAAACCTGTTTGAATAAAATACAAGTTTTCATAGATTCTATCTTTAAAGGCAGAAACTTGTTTAGTAAATAATTTACATATTAATACAATAAACAACAAGTAACTGTTGGTGCTTTTTTTTCAAGATAGCAAAGTTACAATGATAAAAAACTGGTGCCAGATTTATGTATGGTTCACAAAATGATAAACCAAAAAATAGTGCAACAATATTAAAATCTTTGAAATCATTTAAACATTTTTTTCAGTTTCTTGTATCTACTGGCTTTGAAACTTGTATGACTTCTACCCAACCGGGGTTCACTTTGACCCTATAGCAGGGAAGACATGTCCAGGGCCCCCTCCCCAATAGGGAGGCTGGTGTGCACAATGTAACTAAGTGTAGTGAGACAACCTATACGTTTAACTTTCTCTCTCTTACACTGTACAAAAGTAATCTCTCTCTGTTAATTTTTGTGACTGTTCTTCTCTCTGTCATAAACATTTACTAAAAATTAAACTCTGACATCACAGCGACTACTGGGTTAATGACAATTTGTACTTGTGTGTAAAACAACAAAATCCATTTGTTAACCAAACAATAACCTTACAGACACTTGTAACAAAATGATTATCCAAGTTTACTTGCACTTGACCAACAACAGAAAGAAAGATAGAAGAACAAAGAAAAAAAAGCATTACTCCTCCCTTATTACTACAACCAGTTATCAGGTAAAAACTAATAACAAACATGTACTATGAAATGACTACAATAACTAAAAAGTAAAAAAAAATAATACAATTTTGATTGGTCTACAATTTTAGAATTATTTGGGGGGGGGGGGCTTTTATAGTAACAACGTTTTTTTTATATCTAATTACTTTTAATCTATTTTGTATATATTACACTTTTTAATTTCAACTCCGCATGGTTACAAGTTCAAAGAAGGCCAATCATTGTTCCATATTCCAAGCTGCAGCCCCTGTCGAGTTTTATCCCTGTGCCTGTTTTACAAATATTTCCACAGAATGTTCTCTGATGAACATACCTTCTAACGTAAATACTATTTACCAACTCGACTAACAGCAAAATCCAACGCCTTCACTCTAGAGATCTATAGATGCCTGAAGATTTTTTTACTCTGATAGCTTTTTTCCTCTGACCACTTACCTTTAGAATTCCCTCCCTCTGCCCTGTAGAGCCATGCAGAAAATCACATGGTAACAAACTGCTGCTCAGCTCCCCACCAAGGTTAGCATCCCTTAAAAAATCTGACTCCCATCACAGTAGTATCTTCTTTTTGTCCTTGTGCCACATTTCGTATGTAACATACGTATTAGTAATACGCACATATCGTATACCAAAAATCACGTAAATTAGTAGTTTTTTATGAAATAAAATGAAATTTTATGGGTAAACTACAATTGTCGATATACCGACGCCTATATTAGACATAGTGTGTTGGCATTTATAGGGAATAACTCAAACTTGGCAGGCAAACATGATGTCCAATATGGCGTCAATATGTCGACGATCCTTGTTTACTGATAAAATTTGATTTTCTTTTGTAAAAAAATACTTGATCAATTAATGTGATTTTTGGTACTCGATATATACTTTCTGTCACAAGTATGCACATCATAATTATATTTCTTTCTTTTTTTTCATGTCAATGCACCAAACATTTTAGCATAATTAAATGTTAGGCTCTATCGCTAAAATACTTGATCAATTAATGTGATTTTTGGTACTCGATATATACTTTCTGTCACAAGTATGCACATCATAATTATATTTCTTTTTTTTCATGTCAATGCACCAAACATTTTAGCATAATTAAATGTTAGGCTCTATCGCTAAAATACTTGATCAATTAATGTGATTTTTGGTACTCGATATATACTTTCTGTCACAAGTATGCACATCATAATTATATTTCTTTTTTTTCATGTCAATGCACCAAACATTTTAGCATAATTAAATGTTAGGCTCTATCGCTAAAATACTTGATCAATTAATGTGATTTTTGGTACTCGATATATACTTTCTGTCACAAGTATGCACATCATAATTATATTTCTTTTTTTTCATGTCAATGCACCAAACATTTTAGCATAATTAAATGTTAGGCTCTATCGCTAAAATACTTGATCAATTAATGTGATTTTTGGTACTCGATATATACTTTCTGTCACAAGTATGCACATCATAATTATATTTCTTTTTTTTCATGTCAATGCACCAAACATTTTAGCATAAGTAAATGTTAGGCTCTATCGCTAAAATACTTGATCAATTAATGTGATTTTTGGTACTCGATATATACTTTCTGTCACAAGTATGCACATCATAATTATATTTCTTTCGTTTTTTTCATGTCAATGCACCAAACATTTTAGCATAATTAAATTATCGCTAAAATGTTTTTATAATAAAACAAATTTCTTGGTTTGATTTAGATTTTAATAATAATTTAAAATAACTCAATTCAAGGTATTCAGTTTTATATGCAAGTTTAGTTTAACATAAAATGAACCCTTTGCTCGAAAGTCACAATCAACTGAATATAAACGATGTTAGTTTTAATTATAGAGTAGAAAAATTAAGACGCTTAATTAATAACTTTGCTGTAAACTTGAACAATTAACTTTTCTAAAAGAAACGCCGATTTTTATTTCTTCAGAAAATATGTATACCAAATATTGAATGTTTGATACGAAAGAATCTCCAAAATGATAGACAAACGGTTATATTATTTTTATAATTTTAGCATTATGAATTTGTTAGGAGTCCTCTCACATATCACTATTAGTGATTGCTCATCATTTACAATAACTGGTGATGTTCCTAGGGGTGTGTGGGGAGGATGATGTTTTTTTTGTTTTTTTCTTCCTCCCCATCTTTTATTTTTATTTTACTTCAGATAGTTCAAAGAAATCAAGGGGCTCCTTCCTTGAGCAAACACTTGATTTCATTATGATTTAAATTTATATCCGAGGGCACTTTTTAGGATACACGTGGTTCCTTTTCATGGCTACTATCTGTATTTCGTTACAGCTTGGTCTTCCAGAGATTGTTTCTAAGTATTTTTAAAGTTTTTTTTTCCTCCACTACAATCGGTATAATGTTGTTTTAAATCATTTTTGAGGTCCTGGTATTTTGTTATATTTTTGCGTTCAGCTCTATTGAGGCCAAAGTCATTTGGAACGGTTATGTCAATAATGAGTGCAGTCCTTTCAATATAACAATGCCTTGCTTGATAGCCCCACCCCTTAGGTATCTGTCCACATATATGTTGTTATCAGAGTAGACTGTCATCTTTCCGTTTAATGTTATCAGTGAAGGTGTATGCTCTCAGATGTTGGGCGATCTGTCAAGCTGCATCTTACCACATATCTTCCAATGGAGGTATTTACATACTTTGTTGTGGCAGACAGTGTAAAGGCCATCTACCAGTATGATCTGGCATTAAGACATAATGTGGCTCGGGCTCTCACTTGCTGAATGGCAAAACCTACACTGTCCATTTTTTTTGTAGACCAGCCATTTTTTAATCCATTTGTGAGTAAGCCTTGATCTTGTCCGGATAATAAGTTTTTCCTCATCAAATAGAAGTCTGCCATTTGTTAGCCATTGGGCGAAGCCTCCCTGTCTATATATTTCTGGTTTAGCTTATTCAGGAATTTCCCTTCTCTCTTATATTGTTTCCATCCTTGTTTTCTTGTCTGTATTTCTTTTTCTGTGTATTTCTTTATTTTCCTTCTTTTAATCCGTTGGTTCGTTGCTGGTTCATTATAGACTTTGGACGTAATCTACAGTATGATTCCCTTAAAGTTTTCAGCAAGTTTTGTGATTGTTGGGAAAAGTATTCGTGATGATCCCTTACCATTCCCATTGTCATATCTGTTGAGCTTTTCATGTACTGCCTATTGTGGCTCGATTGGTTTCGGTATATTATCCCATGTAAGGTTAATAATTTCCTGGTCTTGCTATTGACCCTATAGATATTGCGTTGTAGACAGTAATACCGAAACCATATGAGATTTCAGGCATTGCAAGCTGGCTAATGACAGTTATTTTTGTGTTTTTTTTTTTGGGGGGGGGCATAGTTCTGATTTGAGTATCTTTTAAAGGCGTTTGATGAACTATTTTTCCACTTTATTTCTAATGTTCCACCATTACATTTTCCTCTATGCCAATATATTTGTATGTGGCATCCTCTGTTTGAATTATTACATTAATATTAAAATATCGCTTTTGACCGTAAGTCTATAATCCTGGTTGAAAAAAACTCACCAAAAAATAAGGGAATGATCAGATCTTAAATTAAATCTCATTGTTTATTAATTGATGTAAAAATATTAAAGAAAACAAAAACATACTGTCTTTTATAAGAATTATTAAATTCAGTGAGTAACTTTTGCAAAGAGATAACACCCTGAAATTATGAAATAGGTAAAATATATCAATTTTAAAGTTTGGGTTTTGGTAAGAAACGATAATCAAAATCGGAAAATAGAAATAAAAAGAACATTTACTTGCCTCCCCACGAGGATAGAGTTAGGTTGAAGGTCAGTTTTAATGTGGGAAATTCAGCTCCACAATATGGTGTAATCTGAATTGGGGCAAAACTCAAAATTGCCTCAATCTAGAAAGATTTCTCCTTCACTACAGAGTTGATTCTACACTTTAGTCATTGCCCGAAAGCTTAGAATGCCTTAATATCATTAAATATTCTGCTATTTTTTCATCTTATCAAAGGAATACTACTATACGTATATTTGTTCTGTTAAAAATGGGATTTTTAAGTTTAAAACTCTTGAGATGGGATACATGACTCCCTCAAGGCTGATAAGTGTACTAGTCGGTAGTATGTATATACTACGAACAGTAGTATGTATGGTGGACTCTATTCGACTGCATTGGATTGGATTCAACGGTATTCTAGTTTATTAGGTTAATCCTATTGGATTACCGGTAGTGCTATTGTTTTGTACAATATATGCGTTGTAATAAACCATCCTCTTTTAAAGACATAACACTTTGGTTATTTTTTGTTATTATAACTTCAAACCAAGTTATATCAGCTAGTGGCTAAAATTTCGAAAACGAACCCATAACAGAGTTGGAAAAGTCAACTATATGAACTGGCAAACAAGGATTCGAAACGAAACCAAATTTTAGAATATATTCAGTCACGTGAATGCTTTGTTTTATTCAGTAAATACATGCAAGTCACATTGTAAATGAAATAATCTAACTGATATTGATTTAAATATATCAACTGCAAACATGGTTCGCTAATCGAATTCACACTTCAAAGAAGGATTTACCTCTACAAAGTAAAAAAAAAACAAACAGCATCTAACAAATAGTTTTTATCGTTACGCGTACATGTGCGCTAACGAACAAGGATTACTGTGGATTTGTTTTTTACAGTACAACAAAAAGACATCTTAAAAAAGGTATGTCAAAGAGAAAAACCTGTTAAAAAGTAAGAATACTTTTATTGTTTGAGAAAAAAATTATGATGGACCGTGACTCAATTGCAAACACGGACCATTAACATTACGAACTATACAAGATAAAAGTTCAATACTTTTTAGTATCTAATAATAGTACAGTCACTGCTATTACTTTTTCTAAAATGTCGACTTCTGATTAATTTTCAATATGGAATAATTAGTCGAAATGACTAAAATGCTGTGTATGAGCATGCAGCAACAACATCAACATCAAGAGCAACAAATGATACAACAGCTTAAAAGTTTTGAAAAAATTCTGAAGCAAACCATCGGTGAAAAAAAAAACAGGGGTTTTTCTGCCGAACGAATTACAAATTCTTTATCTGAATTTGTATACAAATCTGATTCTGGCGTTACATTTCCAGACGATTTGAAACAATAAGTGCTTAGATTGGTTGGATGAAGAACGGCTAACCTTGTTATTACAGAAACTGGGAATAGGAGAGAATACCAAATATATGAACTTGATATTGTCCCCCAAAATTAAGGAATATAAATATACTGTCAAAGATATTCGACGAAAGAAATAGTCTATTCCACACGTGATACAAATGTCTAAACATCGTAAAAAGGTAAGCGATGATATTTTGGAATACACAGGAACAGTTAACTCTTTGGTTGAGCAATTCAACATAGATGAAATCCCCAAAGATTTATGTTATCATAAAGAATAATACTATCAGCAGAAAAGAGGATAAGGTGTTTCGTATGTCGTTTCTGCAGGGAACAGAAGGGCTTCTCTCGTGAGTTAAACGTTTTATACTGAAGTCTGATTTGCATATGTGGAGATGAGTTGATATTAATGCAGAGGAAAGCTGGGAAGTAATAGAAGCGATTTGGATTGCAGAGAGAAAAGCAGAGAAAAAGTGGTGGTATTGAAAATCGGTGAAGTTGAATTACCGTCAAAACTTTTTTGTTTTATTTTTCTGGTACAGTTAGGTAACAAGCTATTTCGGCGTAAAATGGACAGCTGTTTCGACTTTAAGATAATTCCGTAGTTTGATGGGACTGGAGCAGTCGTTGAATATATTGAGAAGATAGAATTAGTGTGTGACTTATCTGGAGTGAAGCAACTTGAAAATGTCATCCCACTTCGGCTAACTGGGAGAGCATTCGCAGTTTACCAGCAACTAACTGAAGAAGAAAAGTCTGATGCAGCACGAATTAAGAGAACTATATTCACTGACTTAGCTGATGACAGATTTAAAGCATATGAGAAGTTCAATGCATGTGTGTTGCGTCCGGGTGAGACTGTAGACGTGTATTTGGCAGATCTGCAGAAGCTGTCAGTGCTATTTGGAGGAATACCAGATAATGTGCTGGTGTGTGTGATTGTACGGGATCTTCCCAACCCTCTGGAAAGGCTGTTGCGGTCCTCTTCTAGGGTGGACGATATAACTTTAGAAGAGTTGTTGGCTCGAGCATTGATGAAAGACAATGCTGAAGTGGGGGAACTAGTCGTGGCTGCGACGCAGCTTACCCGAATCACTCGACCACCTGTGGGTATGAGGCGATCTAATTATACATGTTACAAATGCAACGGCCCTAATCATTTTGTGAGAGACTGCATGCAAAGGAGACAGACTACCCGTCAACGATGTTATCGGTGCAACAAGGCTGGTCATCTGGTAAGATATTGTTTGGGAAACGAGACATCAGCGCCAGTCTATTCCCCAGTCAGAATGTTAACTCGGCGCTACCTGTCATTACCATGTATGCACCATGCTTGGCTCTCCTCGACACTGCGTGCGCACGTTTTATCTAGAGTGCAAAGCTTTGCCGGTCTTGGTCAAAGCAGATGGTGGTAACTAGTTTGACCGGCGCTACGCAGGCCTGATACGGAAATGAAACTATTAGGATTCATACAGAGACTGGTAACGTTGCCACAATCAACATACTGATTATCCAAGGTAAACCTCTTGATTTTAATATGTTACTTGGCATTGACGCCTTTATGACAGTCAGTGGCGTTCGCATCACACAATCTGGAAGTGTGTAGTTTGGGGAGGCACAACGAATCTGTGCAGCGCTTTGTATGAACGAAGCTGATATTGTTGCCAAATTTGACGAACGGAAGAGAGTTTGGGTTGCAGCATGGAAATGTTCAGCGAAACTTGATAAACCACGGTTGGTTGTTGCCATATATTCAGGAGGAGTTTGGCCCACTCAAGGGAGTAATACCACTGATGGCTGTACTACAGGGCAATGAAAATAAGGTGCGTCCTGTGATGGACTATCATTAATTAAACAGCTATGTTGATGCATTCACTGGTGATGCAGATGTTTGCGCAGAGAAAATGCGAAAATGGAGACAGCAAGGAACGAATGTATCCATTTTGGACCTCAAGACGGCATTCCATGTTAAGAGATCTCTCTGGCCGTATCAGACAGTCATATTTAGAGGACAAAGATATTGTCTGACTAGGTTAGGATTTGGCTTAAATGTAGCGCCTCTTGTAATGCGGGCTGTGCTCGAGGCTGTGTTAGCCCAGGATTAGAAGATGAGGAGAGCAACGTCGGCGTATATTGATGACATATATTAATGGGTGTGTGGCGTCGGACGAATCCGTAAGAAAGTCTCTGGACCTGTACGGACTTACTAGTAAGGACCCAGAAAAACTGAAAAATGGTGCGCAAGTGCTGGGATTAGAAATTTGGGCAGAGCATGGGCAACTGCGATGGCGGCGAGGAAGCAGTACTGTTGGTGTGCCGAGAACTATGACACAAAGATGTATCTTCTCCATTTGTGGCAAACTGCTGGGGCACATTCCAGTGTGTGGATAGCTTCGAGTGGAAACAGACTTTATTAAACGTTACACGTCAACTGTTACACAGAACTGAGATGACAAGGTTAGCAATACTCCGCTGGAGTGTATGATAGCAGATACACTTGCCCGTGCACATCAATCAGATCCTGTCTGAGGAAAATGATGCGTGGCTACAAAGGAACTGGATGTGGTGGTGGATGCAATCTCACTTGCTGTGGAGCCATCATCGAGGATGCATGCTGGTTGCGACCAACAAAGGATACCCAACATATCAACGTGACAGAGCTGAATGCCGTACTAAAAGGACTAAACCTTGTACTCAAATGGAAGGCAAATGTGTTACACATAACAACAGACTATGTGTGTGTGTACCACTGGGTGACCAATACTCCCACGGGAAAGTCTCAATTGAGCACAAAGGCCGCAAGTGAGATGCTCATAAGGCAGAGACTGGGCACGATAATTACACTTGTGAAAGAGTACGACATTTCGGTTGATCTAGTACTAGTAATATCTGGCCAGAACTGAGCAGACTCCCTGACAAGAGTTCCACAGCGGTGGCTCAATGATGTGAAGAGAGAGATTGAACCAATACAGCCACTGTGTGCTTTTGCCACAGGAAACCTGAACCCAACATAGCTGAACGAAATTCATCGAGATAGTGGGCATCATGGAATCAGGCGAACATTATATTTTGTGAGTAGAATCGAACCGTCTGTGTATAAAGCAGCAGTAAAGGCAGTTATTCGGATTTGTGATGAACGCCAGACAATAGACCCAGCTCCAGTGCAATAGAAAAAGAGAGGGCTCGGTGTGCAGGACGTATAAAACCGGCTACGCATAGACATCACACACTAAAATGGTTGCCATTTTTTTACACTAATCGATTGTGGACCCACGCGGTTTTAAATCTGGTTGCCACTACAATGGCAGCACAGAACATATGTGATCCGGCAATTAGAATCAGTGTTTTTTTAACGTCCCCCTTCTGCAGTCAACAATTCAGGAAGTTGATGAACGAGTGGGGTGTAAACTCCCAACCACGCTGTGCATACAGGCCATCAGGAAATGGTATTATCGAAAGGTGTTATAGGATAGTGAAGCGGATTGCTGCACGAAAGAGCTGCCCTGTTATGGAGACTGTGTATTGGTATAACGTAACCTCCAAGGGTGAAGTGTCCGCCTAATCAGCACCTGCCAATTTGTTGTACTCATACCAGATCAGAACGAAAGGGGTCAATGTTGTGCCCCATCCGAATCACCATGGGATCTCTGCACTTTATAAAGAGGGGGACACAGTTTGGGTGAAAAATCCACAAGGACGTTACACGTCGAAATTCAGACCAGGTCGTGTCACTGGAGTGATAAGTCCACAGTCACTGGTCGTCAATGGCATGCCTCAACATGTAGGAGACGTACGCCCACGTCTCAGTTTAGCACCGGTAATGGACGACAATGATGACACATCAGTAAGTACGGAATGGAGAGAACCAGATTCCGATACAAGTAGTAGTAATTCTGCATTTGAAAGTGAGGGAGAGGACAGGCGTTCCTTGGTTGAGCTACCTTATTCCATTTCTAATTGTGTTCCTGGTACATCTGATGTAAGAGAGGAAGAAATAACTGTCCCACTACGGATAAAGTATAACTGTCCCACTAGGATAAAGCGACCAGCCACCATCTGTCACTTGTGTGATGATACGACCAAGAGGGGTCGGTACAATAAAGAGGAACACTCACTGTCAAGAAAAAGAATGAGGTGCTTCGCATGTCGTGTCTGCAAATTAAAAAAGGGCCTCTCTTCATAGTTGCAGGTTTTTTATGGTGGTCTCTGATTTGCCTATGTGGAGCTCAACTGATATAAATGAAAAGACCAACTGGGAAGCAAGGAGAAGCGATTTGGATTGGAGAGAGAAAGGCAGAGAGAAAGTGGGTTGCACGAAATTCGGTTGGAAATTGAATTAAACTCAAAACATTTTTTTTATTCTTTTATTTTTCTGGTACAGTTAGTTTACAAACACACAGTTAAAACCTGTTTTGACTGTCAGATTGTCACCCCCATCCCCATGATAAAACTGCTTAAAATGTCCTTCCCTCAAGCTCCATGGACAGAAATCTAACGGGAAAGTCATAGTGGTCATTACAGTTATGTGATTGTGGACATTATCCATTCGACGTCAGCGATGAGCGTGATACCAAGGCTTGATAAAATCTTTACAGAATTTGGAATCCCTGAATTACTGAAGGGACTATCATTTATCAGCCAGGAATTCAGTGCATATGCCTATCACACTGGAAAATAACATTATTGTGGCCCCAAGCCAATGGCGAGACTAATCGATTCATGCAAACAGCAAACAAATGTATAAAAACTGAACATGTAAAGGGTCTGAACTATCAACAGGAACTCTATAAGTTTCCATAAGTTTCTCCTGAACGACGAACGACCCCTCACTTAACAACTGGCATCCCACCAGCTTCAGCCTTTTTTGGACATATCTGAAAAACAAACTATCTCATTTAATCAGACCCCAACCAAATGACTCTCACTTCAGACATCGCAACAGCCACGCTAAGGCTGGCATGAAGCAATACGCGGACCAAAAGTGTTATGTTAAATCAAGCCGCATTTGTGTTGATTATACTTTCGTTGTCAAGGCACAACAATTTTTAAATCCTTAACTCCTTACCATCCATCACCACTGACAATCGTACACCAGAAAGGATCCATGATCACTGGCATTGTTGAATAGCTCTTTAAAAAATTCATACCTTCGTATTTTCTCAGCCGGCATCGTCCAGTGGTTTAGTCTTTCTTCGCCTCTGCACTACAGTGGCCATCTCCGGGAGCTGTCTGTAACAAAGGACCTTTCTCGCTTCATAAGACAACAACCATATTATTTTTAATTTACTTTTATTCAGGCGTCGTTTGTATTGCCGAGATCTTGTCTTGCTATCGTTGATAGAGAGAGATTTATGAATATCATAGTTAGATTATTACAGCTGTCCTAACTATTTCTAGAGAGAGAGAGAGGGGGAGGATCCTTTTGCCTGTCTTCCATTTAGGGAATATTCCCTTCTGTTAACGTCATATTCTTGGATCTTGACTCTTTTGCTTCTAGACAGTGACTGACTCAAATCCAACTCAACGTTCTCACGCTAGCGAAATCTCCACAAACTCTCGTTGTCAACACACAGGTGCAATCTGACCCCCTGACCTTGTGTGACCCCGTCAATTGTCGTTCTCGGCGTGGGAAAACACATCCGTAGCCTCGTACGGAATGACTCCGCTACAACCGCGTAAGTCAAACCCCATCTCGAATAGATGCGTCCAAGCCATTATCTAACACTCTCATAAAGGTTCTTATATCCTCCCAAGTTACGTCCGTCAATATATAACATCATGACAAGGAACAGCAGCTTCCTTAAGGGATCTCCAAGACCTATGCATATTGAAACTGACTCAGATAATGATGAATCAATCAATCAAACCTTCCCAGACATGTCACAAACAAAACGTTACTCAAACCTACCCATGATTAACAGGGGCACAAATGGCCTATCCCCACTGAGACCATCCAACCGGGGAAGACAGATTCCCCACAAACTTAAGCATTATGCACTATAACACTACATAAATAAATAAAATAAAAGTAAAAACGAAATGATGAAATTAAAAGAAAAGAAACTATTGTAGTATTAAAAAAAAATGTGGCACAGAAAGATAATAACACCAGACACCCACATACTCTACTTGAAGTTGGAAGACGGGGGGAAGATGTGATGTAAAGCTAGTCAAATCAAAGGGTGATAACCTGCGCTGGACGATTAGTACCTAAGGGACAGGAAAAGAGAACACCGATAACAAACGGTGAACAGAGAACAGAAGCCTACCGACCAGCAACAAAGCAGCTCCCTTACGCGGCTAACATTCATGATCAAAGCAAAACATCCTTACGTGCAAAGACCAAGAATAACGAATAACATACTTTCCATCATTCTTCGAATCACTCACTATCAACGAATGGTTTTATCATCCAAGAACTGCATCAGCATTGCAAAAATGTTGCCATTTCTTTCATTCACTTGTAGAGATGAGGTTTACTCTTCCGCCCCAAAATGAAAGTGATTTTACGGTTTTTTTTTTCTCCAGATTTTTATGTGATCGTGGCTTCCTGTAGAATTTATGACGTCACGTCCGGTACGGATGACCAAAAGTGAAAAAAAAAACGTTTTTGTTAGCCTTTCTTGTTTATGTGATTTATAAGTACTGTTCCTTCAATTATAGGTTTATAATAACTATACATTTGTTTAATTATCTTTTTTTTTAGTTTAATGTAGTAATAAACAAATACTATTTCCATTGAAAATACACATTTTTTAATTAATGTAAATGTTGAAATAAATAAACACATATGCTGCAATAATTAAACATTTTATTGAATTACTTTTAACAAACAAATTATCAACAGAAAGTTATTTTTTTTAATATTTGACAAAAAATGACAACCCTAACCCTGTTCCTTTGAAATTATTGTTAAAATTAATTCAATATTATTATTAAACTATAATTCGAAGGAACAATACTAATAAAAAAAATAGCATAAAAAACTAATTAATGAAAATCGCATAAACAAAAACGTTTCTTTCCCCATTTGTGGTCATCCGTACCGGACGTGACGTCATAAATTTAACAGGAAGTAACGATCACATAAAAATCTGAAAAAAAAAGCCGCTTTTACTCGTTTCTGCACACACTACTTTGCGCACGCATCCGTCAGAATTAATAAAAACAAATAATATTTGTTTAACCAATCATTTATAGAAATTGTCTTTTTAGGGCCACCTCGACCTCATATGATACCAGATTTTTCCTTCAACGGATGTTTAGCCCAAATCGACGAGAGAACTAACATCGACATTTCTCCAGTCCCCATCGCTCTTCTGTCGGGCCCTGGCAACACGGAGAATGCATTTAAAAAAAAAAATTCACGCACACATAGCTACACTGACACCAACGCACACATATACACAATTCATTAACTCTTTCACTGACTTATGCATACACTCATTAAAGGCAATACACGCACACACACTGCTTGAATCTCCTATCAATGCTGTCTGCTGATTGAAAACAAATATATGAACTTAACCATTTTAATACTTCATACATTTATCACTGAACTTTCTTGAAGAAAATAGAATTTGGGAAAATCAACAGTATATGTTTTCAATTTTTCTGTTGTTTATTTTCTTCTCTTGATTTTGTTTTTTTACACGGGATATAATCCAGAAATTTGTTCAAAAAGACTCTGTAGGGGGTTTGCAGAAAATGTCTGCGGCCACATAAATTCTGATAAATAGGATTCCACCATTTGCGTGTGGGTACCACATTATAATTAATATAATAATCTGCGCATATTCAAGGCATTCAAGTCGATTATGTCCATTTTCGGAGAAGCTAGAAATTATGTACTTAAAAAAAGAGAATTGTCTGCCCCTTCTTACACCATTGGAACTCTTTTAAAATAAATTTCGCCCGTGTACCCGATCTATACAAGAGCCCTTTCTACTATGAAAACAAATGATGATTGACTATATAATAACTTTCAATGAAATGTAATTTATTCAATTGAGTGAGAAGTTTTTATTACGATTTTTCAGACCCGTGGATAATTCACAGCCCTTAAATTATCGACTCAGGCTTCTTTGATATTCCAACTAATGTTCGACAAGGACACTCAAAATACTGAACACTTATTCTATGTTTTCCTATCTTTGTAGACTTCCATTTTAAACATATATAAAATATATTTTTTGTGAACTTATGCTTTTGAATTCATTATTTTGTTTGTTTATCATATAACATTTCTCTCGCTCTCTTACACATTTGAATATTTCTTAAAACTGTTTTCTTTAAAATGTTTGTATAAAACTCGGCTCTCCCAAAATCTCCCCCCTCAAGCTAGAACTCTAATAAGGGTCCTCCAAAAGCATATATATGACAGTTTTTGCAAACAAGGATATGATAAAATATTAATCTCCTGTAATTCGAAATATTCTTTTCCATTGAAATAAAGTCGATTTTGGCTGCCACATAACCTGTTGAGTTTAATAAATGTCAACTTATATACACTTATATAATAATATAACTTACACAACAAAGAAATATCAACAGCTTCATGAATAGAATTCTGCCCTCACTAACAACATAAAAGTAAAATTCGATTTATTATTTTTGTTCCTTCCATCCTACCCGGCACTTTGCATTGCCCTCAGCCTTTAAAAAATATACTACTACTATTCCCAGCAATGCTTCAAGCAAACTACCATTCTCTATTAAAATTAATGTTATTTATTTAAAGAACATGTAGCTAAATATTATCTAAACGAGTTAAAATAATTTAAGCCTAAAATTGTTAATTGCTACAATAAATAAATAAAGTAAAACATTCGTTTTATCCATTTAAAATATATATTTTTCCTACAAGTATTTTTAATGAGAAGAAAAAAAAAGATATTAACCGTGGAATTTCCACATCTTTCTTTAATAATAATCCTTCTTCCACTTTTATATAAAATTGAAACCTCTTAATCATCCAAATGACTTAATTAGAGTCAATGGAAGGGACCAACTACCAGATATGACATAAGATTAACCTCTGTCTAAAAAATCACGAATCAATATAAAAGATTATTTGTTTTTATTACTTATCGTTCTTCTGTGAACATTTTTACAGTTTCGATCAGGGAGACAAGGTTTTTTTTATGTCTCTGCATAGAGTTTGAAGTCGTCCATGAAGAGTAGATGGTTGACTCTTTTATTTTCTTCCTTTTTCTCTGCTTCTATCAAGGTTCTATACTACATCACAGTTTTTAAGGAGCTCAATGAGTTGATCCATTGTCAGGTAGAAGTGCAATTGTGACAACCTATCTCCGTGGAGGATACCTCGCTGGATACTGAGGTTAGAAGTTTGTATTGTTCCTTCTATGGGGTTTAGGGTAATCGGTGTTTGCCACATGATTATTTGTTTTTCAAGGAATGCTTTTATGTTTTCATGGACATTGTATTACTTCAAACACGGAAATATCCAGGAGTGAGTCAAATGCCTTTTTGTAATCGATCCAGGCCATTGACAGGTTTCCTGTCGCTTTCTGCAGTCTTCCAGGATAGTTTTATTTCCACTGTAAGCATGTGTTTTATTAGGTTGATTTTGTCTGTAAATCTTTGAACAAATATCACAGTGCAATGGCTTCTCTCTTCACAGTGCAATGGCTTCTCTCTCTTTTGTTTAATTTTATTTCAGTCAAAGTGAAACAAAAAAGACAGAAGCCATTCCACTATGAAGAGAGACGCCATTGAACTGTGATAGTTTGCATATGTTGCAAGAATAATGCTCCTCTTTATTATGCGTTTCCATGTCTATTCTTCCTATATATAAACTTTAAAAAAATCGTATTCCACTCACGTTAGAAGACTAACATTCCTCAGCAGTAAATGTTAGATAAGTGTATGTATTTCCAACTTTAACTGTTATCCGTGAATTAAGAATGAAATATTAAACAAATATATAATATAGATTACTGCAACCTTGATTGCAGAAGAGAAAAAAAACGAAATTCACAGAGAAGGAAATAGAGACAAGAAAACAAGGATTGAAACAATATAAGATAGTAGGGAAGTTCCTGTAGGTGCTTAACCAGGAATATATAGACAAGGAAGCTTCACTACAATGGCTCAAGAATGGCAGACTTCCATTTGATGAGGAAATACTTATTATAGCCGGACAAGACCAATACATATTCACTAATTGAATGAAAAGATTTGTTGGCCTACAAACAAATGGCCAGTGTAAGTTTTGCCATTCAGCAGTTGAGAGCTCGAGCCATCTAATGTCTGGATGCTAGATCTTATTGACAGATGGCCTTTATACTGCCCGCCACAACACAGTATGCAAATACCTCCATTGGAAGATCTGTGGTGAGATATAGCTAAAACGATTGCCCAACATCTGGGAGCATGCTCCTTCACTGATAGCATCAAATGAAAAGGTGACAGTTTACTATGGAAAAAAACATATATATGGGCAGATACATGAGAGACGAGGCTACCAAGCCAGATATTGTTATATGGAATAAACCGGAAAGGACTCTGTTTATTATTAACGTAACCGTTCCAAATGACTGGTTTCAATAGAGCTGAACGCGAAAAGATAACGAAATACCAGGACCTTAGGAATGATTTAAAAAAACATGGTCTCTGAAACATAGAAATATTATACCGGTTGTAGTAGGAACAACTAGCCTAATGATAAATAAATCTAAAGAAATACTTAGAAACAATTCCATGAATACCCAGATGTAGCGAAATACAGATAGCAGCCATGAAAGAGACAATGTCTATTCTTACATATATAAATTTTAATTGTAATGAAATCAAGTGTAAGCTCCAGGAGAGCCCCTTGATTTCCTCAAACTAACTGTAGTAAAATAAAAAAGAATAGAAAGTTTGAATTACCTACTAGACACTATCCTCAAGTGTCTTCGGCCTTTCTGTACAACGGTTTGTCAGGACAACCTGACATGGGGATTCTTCACCCTAAAAGTAAATTCTTACCAAATATTAAGAATAACAGAGTATTCGAAGCCCAAATAAGATCTCTTCGATACGGCTATACACTGGTTCATAAAAGGAATGGTGCACCTTCTCCTAGTAATGTTAGCTGAATAACATCACTAAGTTGTATACTCCACCAGACTAGATGAATTCTTGTCCTGGCATCCGGTAAGACCAAAATACCACAAGAAAGATATACTATAACATAGTTAACTAGTCAATTGGGGTGAGAAAAATTGATGTTCATAACTTCTTTATTAACTGAACGTTTGCTCGGTAAAAGAGAACTCTAATGGAATATTGGAATATCTATGTTTCTCATATAGAGATCAAGTGTAAACCCCAGGAAATTCGACTGAATTAAAATTTAAAAAATAAGAGAGAAACGTTATTCTTGAAAAATAGTAGATCTGCATTTCAATCAGTTCTGCTTCAGAACCCGGGAGAAGCCCCATTCTTGTAAAATATGTGGCATTGCATTTTGTGCAATGTATTTTTTAAACGCATTTGAGAATACACCCACTATTGAAGTAAATTGAAACAAAAAAATGTGAGAAACCTCATACTTGTAAAATATGTGGATCAGCCTTTACAAGAAATTCTTCTTTAAAAATAACACATAAGAATACACACGTAAAAAAAACCGTAGGTTTGTAAAGTGTTGTCACCCAATTCTTATTTAGAAATACAATCTGCAAATCGGCACTGTTAGAAAAAAACCTTATCCTTCTGATGTATATTAATCGGATCCGTCATTTCTGATGATTCTTCTGTAAAACAAATTGACACTCACTGGCGAAAACATAACTATTGAAATAAGACATTTACAGGGAGGCATTTAAAAATAAGAATTAACTAAATCGCTAAGAAGAATATGAAATCTTTAAATTAAACCTTAAAATAATGAAATGTTTGGATATTTAAAAATTATTTCTCAATGTTACCTGTATATTAATATTGTATAAACAGCAGCATTTTGCAATGATTTTTAAGAGTTCAGTTTAGAATATGATTAAAATTTTAAATCCCCAGGGACATGAAAAATAAATAGTAATGTATTTGCAGTAGGTCTGATTCCATTCTAGAATTTAAAAAAATGCTGAGACAAGCAAGTCTCTGGACACTTTTTATTATTTTACCCAAATGAATTAATTTTGATATTTCCCAAAGCACCATCCTCAGACTTTTTTTTGAAATGAGTCTGGCCTCTCCAAGATTTTAATTTTGATGCCAAAACTGTGAAAGGTTCTTATCTAAATAAGTACAACTCTCTCACATTTTTCTTTGACATGCATCACATATTGAAGTGGCAGGCATTAAATTATTCAATTGTTTTAATACAAGTCTTTTGTGGTTAAAATTGATATAATATTGCTCACGTATTCAAGTGTTAAAACGATTTTATTCGGTTTCGATTCGATGAAGACTTTTCCATACACTGTGTCAATGATTGAAGACAAATAGAAATCCAGTTTACTTTCACATTGGCAATAAAACTTATTAAAAGTTATTAAAAGCTGATCTTTTCATATTTTTTATGTGTTAGGATGATATCAATGGGAAAATATATTATAGTATTGTGTAAACAGTTCTATTTTTACATCAGATTAAATGTTTGAGGTACTATCGTATATATGATGTAACATGATGTAACATGGTATTTAGTATGTAACATGTAATGTTAAAGTAATAATCATTTACTTGTAAACTTTTTGCGTTTTCTGATGTAAATCTCTCTGCTCTCTTATCTCACAACTGCTCGTCTTTTGTAATATTATTACTGACATCCATTGTCAACCAACACCGGCACCATTGTTGCATGATATTTCGGCATTTACCTCTTGATTAAAAAACTGTTCATGTTTGACACGATAATCTGAGATAATTTCTGTCGACGAAGGTATGAGAAAAGATTGATCTCTCCAGGTTCAAAATCTTCTTCATCTCGATTGAAATCGATTTCAATTAAAGACATACTCTATTGGATTGCTTGGGTTTCTCAAATAATCCGTTTCGTCATTGATTGTCGAATCAGTAAAATAGGAAATGAAATCAAATAAACAAGAGAATAAAAGAAGACGATTGAAGTTCATTCGTGGATCTGAAAAGGTAGAACAATGTTAAAGAAAGCAAGAAATTTCTGCAACAAAATGGATAAGTAATAGCAGCAAATTTCCCACACATCAATTTACCAACAAAGTCTTTTTGACAATCAGTGGTTTTTGATGGGGTTTTCACTACACATTTCACGTGACAATCCAACTCATCATGAGTAACGACTAATTATAAAACAGCATTTGTATGCGTTAAACATGAGCAAAGCAAATAAAGGAGTGAGCAAATCATGTCACTTATATGTGATTCTTTGAAGATGTTTTCAGATCAGCTTAAATAGTAACATGCGTGTTCAGCTCTATCGTTGTCATTTATGCTCTGAATCACAGGCGACAACTGTTATTCATTTTGAGTGAGTGATTGTCATTTCATATATCAATGATTTCCTTCTAACAGATGAGAAACATGACACACACCATGTGATGCTTTTTTGGTATTAATATTGGTCTAAGGCCTCGTGACAGATTCCCAGCTATAATTTGCGTGTACCCAACCTCTGGGTCTATAGAATTGTAGGACAATGATGCATTACAAAAATGTTGACTAACCCTAGAAATTGGTAATATGTAATCAGTACAAAAGAAAGTAGATCGAGTCTTATCAAATAGAGATGGTGTAAGAATGAGGATATGTTAATCCCTATCTTATATTCAACTCATGAAATTAAATAAAGAAACCTTTTTACAACAACAACGAAAGGGGTTTATTCGGATAAAAGGTTACCTATACCGTTTTGTATAGGTGGAAGAAATTTGGACAGTGTCCGAAAGACGAAGAGGAAAATAAGTTCTTAAGGCGAATATAGTAGGTGGTGTGAGCGTCCAGTGGACAAGGAGGCAGGAGGGAGGGCATGTTTCCTCATTGTTTGCCGAAGTCTGCTCATCGTCTGCAATATCCTAAGAGAGCTCAAGTAGTCCCTTAGGGAACTAATGATATCAATGCGCCCTGCGAGCTGATTGGCCAAACCAGCTCACAGGTACACTTATACGCATTACAAAGTAACTCTAATTTATGACTGCTACATCGGTTGTTGGTTGTTGGTGACTCTAATATGTAGTGTAGAGAAAATAAAAATAAAGACTGAGTTATTTCCTCTGTCACCAAAATCAATATAGTATCCGTAATGCCTAAATGAAGGACAGAGGGTTTTGCAAGGTAACACTTCATTCCTAGAATTCTCATCATAAAAGCATAAGAATCGATCCCTTTTAAAGATAAAATAATCTGATTTATTTGACAAATATTCATTTCAATATTAAACACAAATAATTAATAAACACATTTTAATTTACATGACATGCACAATTATTCATTTATAATTTATTGTCTTGTTTGTAAAAGAATGTTATTTATTTAATTATTAAGAAACAATAATCCATAAAAAAACAATCAAGTTTGCATAACGCATCACCCAATAAGTCCCGGACTTAATATATAGATTAAACCGCTAATTTAAAAAATCTATATAAGCCTTATCAAATAGAAATTGTATTGAAAAGCAGTAAAAACTAACAAACTTACAAACATAAAGATGGAGATATTTTCCCCTGGTAAATTTTGCACCCAAATGTCTTTGAATCCTAATGCGTAAAGACAGCGAGCAATGCGATTCTAACCAATATTTGTTTCAATTCTGAACGCCATTCATAACTTAATTTAAACATTCTGACATTTCATAACTTTATAAACGGGATATGCATCCGTTTAATTAGCGAGTTTAGTGATGCAAATGCGGGTTAAAAGTTGAGACCGACAGACAGAACGTCATTTTTAGCTGCGAAAATGCATTTAAAAATTATACCTTAAATATTGAAGCATGACAGATCAAACAAATTGATATTTTAAAAAATTGAAGCGTGACAGAACAAGGAATCGATATTTTATAAAACTGAAGCGTGACAGAGCAAAGCGAATGATATTAAAACACTGAAGCGTGACAGGCTAAAAAAAAACAATGATATTTCAAAAGACTGAAGTGAGGCAGAACAAAGAAAATGATATTAAAAGAATTGAAGGGTGAAATGTCAAAGTGTGATACCATCAATGTGATCCAATGGCTTGGCCGAGGGGTTATATCTTGGGACGTTATGCGACGACAGGACGATGTGTGACAATATGTGCACGTATGTGCAGTGTCTCGTCTTGTTATCGCTAGTGAGCAATCATCGTTTAACGATAGTCACTGTCGTCGGCTTAAGGAACTGGCTGGCTGTTAGGTCGGGACCATCAAAAGTTATGTAATAATAGAACAAACCACATTAGTTATTATATAAAAATATAATTTATTTTTGCCGAAGAACACATTTAAAACCTGAAGGTTCGGCTCAGTTCGACGAGCGTGTCAAGCACGCGTCTTCCTCAGTCAGATTTCAAAAGCCGACTCTTTTTTGCCTGTCGTTGAGAAGCGACGGGGCAAAGAAAAAGATAGAGAGGGGAGAGGGAGAGAGAGAGGAAGAGAAAGAGAGGCCAAAAAGAAAGGGAAACACAGACGCCGTCAGTGTTTCAACAAATCTTGGTGACAGGTTTTCTTTGACCTCTTGAACCTTGCTGGTCTCTCCAACATTGTTGATATTTTAGCTGAAATCAAGTTACACCGAATACTCCGATCAGTGAGCTGACATTTTTAGTGCAGCGAATTTATTTTATTTGCAACTCAAGTCTGGCACATGGGTTACGAATATAACTGGGAGCACTTAGCTCCCCAAAAGGTCACGCATTGTGCCATAAAAGATAATATTTAAAAAAAGAAACGTGACAGAAATAAATACAATGTCATTTAAAAACACTAAAGCGTGACAGACTGACGACAATAATATTCCAAAAAGCGAAATTATGACAAAACAAAGACAATGATATTTAAAAAAAAATAAGCAAATGGTGACCAACAGACACAATTCTCATAGGAATGCATCTAACAACATTTCGAATACCAAACAAACGTCAACGGACATGTCATTAACATTTTTTTAACCGTGACAGACCAACGACAGTGATATTAAAAAGAAACAAAAACTGAGGCGTGACGGACCAAATGATATGACATTGCAATCTAAAGTGTGACAAGTAAACAGACAAACAAAACCTCTAATAGAAATACAATGTCGCATCTAATCACACACCTCATCTCAAAGAAAACGTCCTTTAAATGGTGACGGTGAAGCGATTCATCAATAAGCCTCATTAATAATCATCCGTGTTAGAAAATGAGAAGTCATCACTCATTCGGCCAATTGATCTCATTTGCATTCATCTGTTAGTATTAAGCAGAAAGGTAACCCGATGTCGCCGTTTTCCTAGAGATTCATAACAAAAGAAGTGTTTATCAAGTGTGTGTGTAACATATTTCTTTTAAAACTTATCTCGATATATACCTCTCCGACCGTCTACCCGTTCTCTCCTGCCCTCTCTCTTTCTCTATTCGTCCCACCTCCTCTCGTCCCCTATCTACTCGCTCTCCACTTCTCTGTAGAGGCGAAGTTTACACTTCGGTGTCAAAAAGAAAAGTGCTTAAACTCGTTTCTGCGCACACCGCTTTGCGCACGAATCCGACAGAATTAATAAAAACAACAAATAATAATTTTCACCAATCAGCGGATTTTTCTGAATTTATAGAAAGTCTTCTTTTGGAGCCACCTCGACCCCATATGAAGCCAGACTTTTTTTTTACTGGATGTTTAGCCCAGATCGACAAGAGAGCTTACATCGACATTTCTCCAGAGTGGGGCCTCTGTAGGGCATTGGAACGCTGAGAATACTTTTTTTAAGCACACATAGCTACACTGACACCAACGCACAAACAGACACAGTGCATTAACTATTTCACTGTCTTACTCACACGCACACGAAAAACGACACACACACACACACACACACAATTCTTGAATTTCCTTTCAATGTCGTCTGCTGATTGCAAACAAATTTATAAACTACTTTCATACTTCATACATTTCTCACTGAACTTTCTTATATGAAAACAAATGATGATTGACTCTATTTAGTAATTTCAATGAAATGTAATTTATGTAATTGAGATAGGAAGATTTGATTACGATTTTTCAGACCAGTGAACAATTCACAGCCCTTGAATTAGCGACTCAAGCTTCCTCGATATCTCAACTAATGAATCCGCTTTGTTCGGCAAGGACACTAAAATATGAAAAATTATTCTGTTTTCCTATCTTTGTAGACTTCCATTTCAAACATATATAAAATATCTCTTTTGTGAATTTATGCTTTTGAATTCATTATTTTGTTTGTTGATCATATAACATTTATCTCGCTCTCTCACACATTTGAATATTACTTAAAACTGTTTTTCTTTCAAATGTTTTTATAAAACTCGGCTCTCCCAAAATCTTTCCCCAAAAACTAGAACCCTAAAAGGGGTCCTCCAAATCTCCTCCCTCTCTCTCCTCGCTCCCTATTCGCTCTCTTTTCCTCTCCCCCTCTCTCTTTCTCTACTCAGTCTCCTCTCATCTCCTCCCCTATCTCTCTCTACTCGCTCTATCACCCTCTCCCCCCCTCTCTCTCTCTCTCCTCGCTATGTCCTATTGATTCTTTTTATGACTCTTATTTGTGAAAAGTTGATTTTAACTAAATAAGTTAGGATCAGACATGTTGTGTGGTCTGGCCACTCTTGAATTGTTCTCGAAGTTAAGAATCGTTTTACATAACACATCGGTTGAAAGAAGCAAACAAAAAACGAACTAAATTCTTTAGAAAGTTGTAGGCAATACATTTTAACTACTTGCGCTACGATTTTGATCTATATTACTGGAGAAAATCCGTTGAAATCTGGGATTTATTCGATATTTTCTCCTCACATAATAATACCAATGATTGAAACTGATACATTTAGAATATACCTATGAAGAAAATAATTTGCATTTTGTGTCTTTACTTAAATGTAATTTTACTGATAAAGACTCTTTTGAGAAATGCATGCGTAGGGAAAGTGACATGATTGAATATTTATTCTCGCGGCATACCTAACATTATAAAAATAGAAATATCTATATAAATATATGAAGATAGCTAACATTATCATGTTAGCTATTTTCATATCTTTATATATTTGTATGTAGATGAGTCATTCGATAACTAATGAACAGATTATTATGAACACTTCCTAGTAGTTCGTCAGTAATAAGAAACTATAAGGAAGTGACGTTTTCGTAGGCTGACATCTTGATTGCAATAGCCCGTTCTGGCTCTTGCCTTCTATCATTCGTGTCGATAATGGACCGCTGTTTTTTTAATCTTCTCCATGAAAAAATTCCCATTTTGGATTATTTTCCTTATTAAATAACTTACTCCTGAATTCGTGGGAAGACTTTATGAAAATGTTTCTTGTGTTGTTCTACATTTTGGCTGCTCTATTGAGTTTTCCAAATATGTGACCGTGATGTCCAGATTGCTCAGCTAATGTGCATTACTTGTTGGATAATTGCTGGCTCTGTGAACTTGTATGAGTGTGTTCATTGCACTGGCCGCGATCGTCCCACACACTGTGCCGGTCCAAAGTTGTCGTCCGACTCAGTCCATTCCAGATAAGGTCACAAATTTACAGATAAGGTCACAAATTTACAGATAAGGTCACAAATTTACAGATAAGGTCACAAATTTAGGTTATAAACAAGTTGGAGGTTACTAATAAAACGCATATTCTCCAGGTTGAACAGCAGACTAGTAAAAAGAAACATTTGCCAGACAAAAGAAAGATAAGTCCAATCAGCACAATTCCTTTGCTAAGAGCCCCAGATGGACCTATCTTACCTCTCCAGTCAGACAGCTCTAACTGACCGCAAACCTTCTGAAAACTAACTGTCTGTCATGCCAGAGAGTCAGGTCACCCCCGCCCTTTCCAATTTTCTCGGCCCTTTCCTTCTGACCGGAAGTCTTGGACTCCAATCTTTCTTACTGGTCACCATTCGACCACCCAGAGGCTGATTGCTTGAGATATCCACTAGAGATAGCTGCAAGATAGTCAACTGAAAGGGTGGGGCTTGTCATCTACAAACACTACTTTATGGTCTCAGCATAACACCCTGTTTTTATGAGGCACTTATTTCATTTCAAAGAGAAATAAGATTATGTGTGGCCCGAAATAAAAAAAATTAGAGATATTTTCAAATTCCTCTGTGCTCCCTTTCCTTTGGCCAAGCACCTATCATCCGCAACGTCTGCCATTTGCATGCACCACTAAAATATGCAGCTCCACCTTGACCTCGAACCGTAGACGTTCGATCTTGTACAACTTACAACGGGTGTTTATTTTGCGAAAATGTTTGTGGGCTTGGTAAAAAATACTGATAGTCTTTGAGTACTGCATAAAGCCCCGTCAAGAAATCGGCACAAACTCAGATCTATTTTAAATTCTTTTTCAGAGTCGGTAAATCTCATTGACTGTACTTAATTTTCGACAGGACCCCGGTACTTTCTAGTATGTTAAGTATTTTATTAATTTGTGGCAAAGAGGCGAAAGGTGCATTTTTTCTTAACCACCGGCAAGATCTCCTATTTGAACTGGCATTTTCCCGTCATCTAATGCTTCCGGAAAAAAAGTTTATTTTAAATATTTTATTATTTTTTGCCTCGTTGGTCAGGTTTTCGTTTTTTTAACAAAATAAATTAATTGGCATGTCTCACACTTAAATTCTTACATCCAGTCGATGCCGAATCAATTTTTTGTATTCTTTAATACGAACGGTTTTAGTGTTAACGTCATTTTTTGATAGGTTAAACGTGTATTAAGTTCTCACTCAAACCTGATTTTCTTCTCTGTCCGGACCTGGCCATTTTATCAGATCTTAGCAACGTTAGTTTTCTAAACTTTACCCAAGTGTGTAAATTTATGATTGTCAAATCTGACCCAAAACCCAACTGTAATTTAATATTATTAGTTAGGATTGGTATTTACACGTATTTTCTTATGATTAACCCGTCTTATTAAAATGATTTCGTAGTGATTAAAACAGCTATTAAGTGTTTACTCGCTCGGCAGTGTGAGTTTTTGTACCCGACCACGACCTTCGTTAAGAAGGCCTGTACAGTGAATCGGGTTTATATGCTACGTCACAATGGTTAGTATGCTTAGCATATAAACAAGACGTTTAGAAGAGGAAGTTTATTATACGCCAACATATAAGCATTTGACTGTGGTTATTTCTGTCTGAAATTATTTAATATTTGATCTAGTAATTGTTTGGTATTTGAAAAAGGATACCGATGATGTTGTTAATGTCTATTTCATGGTTGGAAATCTCATAGTGATTGGAGGGTAAAACTAGTGATAGGACGATTCCAAAATTTTTCCACGTTCCGATACAATTACCGATTCCGATTCCGATTCCGATTCTTAAAATATATTTCTAAATATTTAATTATACTTTTGTTGCTTTATTATTTATTTTCAAATTACTGTAAAAACGCCGTGTAATGTCAGTATATATTTTTTGTAAACGTAAAACTACACCCGTATGCGAATATTACACGGATAGTTCTTTCTAAATATTTTTCTCAGATATTTTTCCTGTCATTGATAGTGGGAAAACTAAAGATTTATTTCTCTTTCGGAACAAAGCCGATTTGCGTTAGTTCCTCGTTAATTGAACAAATGTTATTTGAGTTATTGCTACTATCAATATAACACATATTTAGTAGATTAATTTGTTTTACTGTAAAATGATAACTAAGATACAAATAATAATAGTAATAGTACTACTACTAATGATGACAAATTTGTAGGTTGACATCGTCAGCTAAACCCCCTAAATAATATTCTACTTATTTTAGATGATCACGTGTGAACACCTTGAACAACTTGACGGAAAGAAAATAAGCTATTTTAGAATTTAGAGTGGGAGATCAGTTTCGTATATATATATATATATATATATATATATATATATATATATATATATATATATTTAACGTAAAATGAGCATCATTTCCAGACCAATTTAAACTTTTTGTGATGTTCACAAAATATTTTGACTTTTAAGACTATGTCCGACTGGTAAGGTCGTAAAAACTATGCGAAATCGCTTTAAAAAGTAGACCTCGCCTCCCACGAAATAAAACATGTTTTTGTGTCACTATTTACTTGCCTCCTCACGAGAGCAGAAATGGAGGGGTATGAAATATTTATCGCCGGACTTAAGTAATCTTCCGTTTTGTAGGGAAAAATCAAGCTTTCCAAAAAGGGGCACTCTGAATCTTACTTCAGTTTAGAAGGATTTTTCCATACTACACTTTGCTCCTAGCCCGAGGAGGCAAAACGGAAGATTACGCAAGTTATTTTAATAAATAAACGAAATATATACGCTTTTTTAAAAATCGGCTGACTTGTAATCTTTCGTTTTGCAATAAACAAAACAATTCACCGTTTTTTTTGTTTTACTTTTATTTACTAAAAAAAAACAATTTTTAAACGCAGAACATTCTATATTTCGTGTTGTGTATTTTACAAAACGGAAGATTACTTAAGTCTGGCGATAAATATTTCATAACCCCCATTTCTGCCCTCGTGGGGAGGCAAGTAAATAGTGACACAAAAAAATGTTTTAAAAGAAAACATTAATATTTTATTTGTTTTATTTATCGACCCTCTGCCTTAATATAAATATTAACATGTTTAAAGAAAAAAATTCCGAAATATAGAATGTACTGCATTTATTAAAGTAAATAAAAGGTTTATTTACAAGTTGTTTTGTAAATAGCGACCACATGTATTGCGAGGTCAACCAGAAGACGCCGGTGACTTCCGGAATATGTTCCGCGTGTTAATGAACTGGGGTCCTTCACATATTAAATCTCTTTAAAATAGTCTGAAAAATATACTTACATTTTAATGTTGGAAAATTTTCGCTTTCTCTTACGTGTCTTGTCAACTAAACAACCAAACGGTTAACAACCAAGAACCATTTTTATTACTAGTCTTTGTTTTATTGCCTTCTATCTCAATCCCAAACCACTTTCTTTAGAAACTTCCTTTTACAACCAGACATGGAAAATCAAAATAAAAGATGAACTGATGCCAAAGTGTTCTCGCACAGAGGCGTGAAAATCTTTTAATTCATTTATACCCAATTCAACGCAAGACCACCATTGGACAATGTCTAAAGTTTTTGTTTCACACTTTTCAGCCAATGCTTGCAAAATTTGCTAATGCTTGCTGGGAGATGAGACAGAAGTCTACCATATATATATATTTTTTTAAATAAAACGAAGCCAACAGTAAAAAAATAAATGAATTAAAAAAATGATAAAACACGTTTTGTATTATTACTTTAAATTTAATTATTAATGATGGTTGACAGTATTTTATTGCTCAAAATATTTTATTTAAGTTTCAAACATTTTTGCGGTCTTTTAAAAGTTACCTTACGAATTCATGCAGTTTTATGTTTTTTTTAAAAATCAAGTAAAATAAATGTACATCGTATGATATATAGAGTTCAGTTTTACTGATAGTATAAACACATTAAATGTTGACCAATAGTACCAGCAATGGAAAAGTGTTAAAAAATAGTAAAGAATCGTTTATAAAGTCGGAAATTAGGTACGATTCCCAATTACGATTCCCGATTAATAACTGAATCGTCCCAACACTAGGTAAATCTATAAAAAACATAGACTTTAAATCAAAATGGCTGAAAACCTGTCTTGAAAGAACAGGCTTAAACAAAAAAAAAATACTTGTTTTTCTTTAAAATTTGAAATATTTTATTACACAATGACAAGTCTGCATAATATCAATATTTGTATGCTTTATGTAGTTTGTGCGGATTCAAAACTTGTATGCTTACCCGTCGGGTGTCATAAAATAATATCAACTAGAAATTCGGTTCAAACTTATTTCTTTTTGTATTCTAAAACAACTTTATTTTCTGTGCTAAAATGTTCTTAATTTGTGTATTAAAATTCTAAAACAGTTACAATATGTTTGGTGCTAGAAAAAGACAATGATTAAAAAACTAAATTAAAGTTCTGAACACTAAAAAATAATTTTATCTTAGGACAAGAAAAGTTGACAATAAAATAACTGTTTAGATATTTATTTCCAAATAGTTTTGCATTTCATAACACTTACAAAATTAATTTTTGAATCAGTTTTTTAATTATTTATCATTTTCATTTTTTATATTATTTATCGTTTGTTGTGATGTTTGATTATTTAATAATATCCGAGGCAATGACTGAATCCTTAGAAAATGACCTCCAGGCTGTAGTGGATTGGTGTCATAAATGGTAGGTAACTTTTAATGCCGCAAAGACAAAGCTTCTTTCCTTCAACAACTACAAAAAACCTCTCCAACCACCGATTGTCATCGCAAATAACACCTTACCTGAGAGTTCAACATTCAAACTCCTCGGCCTAACCTTCACAAGTAACATGAATTGGAACAAATACATTGAAGACATTGCCAAAGCTGCAGCAAAGAAGGTGGGCTCCCTCTACCGTGTTAGTAAACTCCTACCACCTAACATTATCCTGTATCTCTACAAAGCCACCATCCGCCCATGCATGGAGTATTGTTGTCACATCTGGGATGGCGCATCATCTACTAGTCTCTCCCTCCTTGACAAAGTCCAAAAAAGAGTCGCCAACTTAATAGGTCCCTCACTGTCAACCAAGCTCCAGTCCCTGTCTCATCGCTACAATGTAACGTCCTTGTGCTTGTTTTACACATACTTCAATGGATTATGCTCCGATGAACTGGCTACTCTGGTGCCCACTCGACGTAAATTCACCAGACCAACTCGACAATCAGCTAAACCCCATCCATTTACTGTGGAGGTCCCCAGATACCGGAGAGCTTTCTACTCCAATAGCTTATTTTCTTCGTGCTGCTGGCTTTTGGAGCTCCCTCCCTGCTCCCTGTTTCCCCGATGGTACTGACATGCAGAAATTTAAAACTAATGTAAACAGACATCTCGCTGCGCAGCTCCCAATTTAGGTTGCCCCCCCAACCTTCTCCCTTTTTTCTCAGTAGCCCCTTACGTCTACAGTGAGCGGCCTGCCTTGTTTGGGGTGAACTATGTTAAAACCGTTTTTCTTTGTTTTTTGTTTCCCACTCATCACTTTCAATGAATTGGTAAATATATAATATTAATAAATAACATTTAAATTTTCAACACACTGAAGAATTTGACCCCTCAACTAAATGGTGTATCGTGTGATAGACAGACTATTACCAATGACATTCCACTTCCCACTTTTGATGGCGTTGTGCCTAATTTGTTTAAAATTTACATTTTATTTTTATATCTTTTTGCAATAAAATGATTAAAAGTGTAATATCTGTTCTGATACTACACTTCGTCTTTTGTGTATTTTTGGGAGCCGTATTTTCCTCACATTAAAAACCGAACTTCTGTCTAACTTTGTCCTGTCCTCGTGGATATGACAGTAAATAGAAATAGTAAATAAAAATCCATGAAAAAAACCCAGCAATATACCAATATCACAATTGATTTTTATTGTGACCCTGTGAAGGGTCCGAAGGAAGGCATGAACTCGGAGTTTAGAAAAAACAAGTATATTGAAAAAAAGTATAATACAACAGAGAACAAGAGAGGTTGTACGTCAATCTTGACTGCCAGTATAGACTGGTGTGATCCCAGGTATTTAATTCTTTCCCACCGCAGGAATATGTGGCATAAAGACGGAAGGTGGGGAAGAGTCAAGCCAGCGCCCCTAAAGAAGGAGCACTCTGGCCTATAGAAAAATTATTTGCTAGCCCCGTCGGTATTCCCCGGTCAGGGCGTCTCAAGATCAAAGTGTAGTATCGGTTCCGATGGATATTACATCCCATAAACTGGTATTGTCTTGGCCTTCGGGGTTTGATTTACGCCGGTCTATGGGTCTGACCTGTGCAGTTCTAGGAGGTCCACCCTCCCAGACTTTGCCTCCCCTCTTTGGGGAGGAGTAAGTTTATTGCTACCAGGGAATGCCGACGGGGCTGCCCAGGCAATTTTTAATGGCCAGAGTGCTCACTTTCTCGGGTGCTGGCTTTTCAAACCCCACTTTCCCGACCCGACCTTGGGTCACATCTTACTTGTGGGAGTAAGATAAAACTGGCCTTGTGCCTAACCTCCTGAAGAGGAGGTAAATAAATACTCCACCCCAAAGAGGGAAGGCAACTATTGAGAGGGTGGATCTCATAGAACTACTCAGGACTAATACCTCAGTCAAGTAGATAAAAGGCCACCGAAATGGTTTAGTTCCTGCCGGACTGATCCTCAATAATGAATCATCGACTGGTATTAACCAGTCAGAAGTCTCTAAGCTACTGACGTTGCATAAAGACCGCACGGGCCGGTATGATCCCAACACTGAGGAGCAGGTGCTCCCAGTATCTATGGTGAGTGGATGATTCCAAGTAGCATAACACCCCCTCCTAAGCTTTACCTCCTCGGGAGTCACAGTATTGTGTTCCTTTTCGTATTGACGCTATTCTGAGGCTGCTTGAGGTAGCTGTATGTTCAAAGCATCGTATCCTGTAATCATAACGTCTTCCCGTGGAGAGCTGACGGTGTCTTCTGACAGTCGTTTAGTAATTTGATTTAGGTATCTCTTATGAGAGAATTGTATGCCTCTATCAAATTCAGATTTGTTACCATCCAGCTTTTTAATTCCGGACGTCTGATTTTGGAACACATCTTAAAACTTGGAAAATGTCTTCTTTGCTTCGACATTCAACTTTCAGGTCTTTTCTGTTATATTATAGCTTTTGTAAAAACCTCTTTTTTGTGCTGCAGCTTTAATGACTCCAGCTCTTTAATTATGAGTTCACTCTCTTTAACCTTCAACTGGTTATCCAAATAATTTGACTTCATTTCTTCCCGTTTAGTGTTGGCTAATTTCAGCATAAATTCTGTCTTTATGTGCTTTAATTTCTGCAGACAATCTATTTTGCCTGCATTTTAAACGATCTTTAAGGGTAAGAACAAAATTCTTTTTTCATTTTTTTATGACTCGGTCGTCCGATTTCATATTTTCTTGCGATAAAATATTGGTTGTTAACCCCCATAGTCTGAATAGCTGCAATAAGTCTGTGCCAAATAAATTGTTAGTATTTTTTAATATGAACAGTTGAACTGTTTAAAGAAATGCTGGTAATAATTTCACACTGGAATTTATTTTTTTCACCAGTCACTTTTCTGACTATTTGCTTTGTTATTTGCATGTTGATAATCTGCACGTTTGAACCGGAATTTAATTGTATTTTTACATTTTTATTCAGGATTTTATCTGTACATATTTTCTTATGATTCTACCGTTCTGTTCGTTCGTTTTTGTGGATTTAACCAGAGTTATATTTTCTTTATTCGATCTTCAATGTGAACTCTTTTGTCCGACTTTATTACAAGTAAGACAGGTGTTTACGGCATGGGCAATCCGTTACCCGATAAAAGGCTCCACAACAGAAACATGGGCATGGCCGTAATTTATCCTGTTATTATTGGGCTGGCTTGTTTTTGTAGAAGCGTGAAAATAATCCCTGTTTTTTGTTTTCAGATTTTTTTAAAAATAGAGTGTAAATGTTTTTTTTTTGTTTTCAGTTTTTTTTTTAAATAGAGTGTAAATGTTTTTTTGTTTTCAGTTGTTTTTAAAATAGAGTGTAAATGTTTTTTGTTTTCAGTTGTTTTTCAAATAGAGTGTAAATGTTTTTTCTTTTCAGTTGTTTTTGAAATAGAGTGTAAATGTTTTTTGTTTTATATTTTTTGGAAATAGAGTGGGAATGCTGTTTGTTTTCAGTTCTTTTTAAAATAGAGTGTAAATGTTTTTGATTTTCAGTTGTTTTTAAATAGAGTGTAAATGTTCTTTTGTTTTCAGTTGTTTTTGAAATAGAGTGTAAATGTTTTTTGTTTTCAGGTGTTTTTGAAATAGAGTGTAAATGTTTTTTTTGTTTTTAGTTGTTTTTGAAATAGAGTGTAAATGTTTTTGGTTTTCAGTTGTTTTTTGAAATAGAGTGTAAATGTTTTTGGTTTTCAGTTGTTTTTTGAAATAGAGTTTAAATGTTTTTGGTTTTCAGTTGTTTTTTGAAATAGAGTGTAAATGTTTTTGGTTTTCAGTTGCTTTTGTAATAGAGTGTAAATTTTCTTTTGTTTTCAGTTGTTTTTGAAATAGAGTGTAAATGTTTTTTGTTTTTTTCTGACGTACTATTTTATGTTCAACCATGCCCGATTCTTCGATGTCTTTCGAATCTTGTCTAACATACCACCATTATGTGTACAATGGCTGACTCTTGAACGTCTTTGGAATCTTGTTTAACACTTATAAACGTGTGTCAGTATTCAGCTAATTTCTGTAATATTACATTTGGTTCACTTTCTAACTTGTTCAGAACCCTACGTCTGATCTCTTCGTCTTTTCCTGATACGAAAATTAAACATCCGCGTTAAGTTCATCTAATTTGAAATCGTCACATTGTTTATTAAAGATTGACACGAATGTTGTGTGGTCTTAACCATTTTTTTTTACTAAATTCAAACACTTCAACCATTAAAAGATTAACAGCTTCAGAAAAAGTAAAGTCTCTCGTTTTTTTTTCGAGGTAAAAAAAGTCAACGAATTTGCATTACTACTTCATTTTTTTTATCGGTTTCTCTTTTTTTGTTCAAGTAGTTTTTCGTCATCTTCTTTTTTTGTTCCAGTAGTTTTTGATTTTGTTCAAGTATTTTTTTTTATTGGCTACTATTTTTTGTTCGATTAGTTTTTGATTTATTTCTAGTAAAAGCTTTTTGAGTCTTTCTTCAGCTTTCTGTTCCGCTCTCGCTTTCTTTCTTCATCTTTTTGTTGCCTATCGTTGGCTTTTATTTGTTGTTCTAGTCGTTGTTGCATTTGAAATTTTACGAGTTCTGTTAAGGTTGCTTTAAAACTTTCCATGTTTAAAGTGTGTTTTTTATATTACGCTGCTAAACGTAATTTTAGTTATAAAAAGACAAAGAAAGCATAAAACTTTTTTCTTCGACCAACAAAAAAATAACTTTTTTAGTACGCTTTTTGTGTAAATGTAGTATTTACGACCAGCATTTAGTAGACAGAAAAAAATAAAAGTACAATTTTAATTATTTTATTTTGGCGGCAGGACGTTACGTTTTGGTGAGAGAAAAGAAAATGTCATATATTCTCTTCTTGTTAAAAATTAACACCGTGCCGGAATAAAAATCAAAATAACTGACCTTTCTTCCTTGAGAGAAAATATGTTGGTCTTTTGTTCTTTTTTGGGTGCTAGTAAAGCCAGCTTTACTTACTAGGATGTTGTCAGGTGAATTTGCCGTTGATTTCTCTACGTTTGTCCTTTTTAAGGTTCTAAAAATACTTAATATACTTCGTCGCCAGCTGTGGCGTCTATTTTAAGGTGCTCAAGAATCCCTTACTGTAACCTCGTCTCCAGTTGTTGTGGAATCTTTTTACGGTTCTAAAAAGAGCTTACTGTAACTTGTTGCCAGTGTTTATTACTCTGTAAAGGGGCATGAAGGAAGACACTAATTCAGAGTTTAGAGAAAACAAATATATTGAAAATGTATAATACAACAGAGAACCAGAGTGGTTGTATGCAAGTCTTAACTGGCAGTATAGACTAGTGTGATTTAAACACTTATGAGCAGGTGCTCCCAGTATTTATGTGGAGTGGAAGAGTCCAATTAGTCCGTTATAGGTAAAGTACCATAACAATATTGAATTTTTGTATTTTTTATTCATATTTAATAAAGTTCAGTTTCAGTATAAATCGAATCGTGTTCATTTTCTTTTTTAAATACAATTTGTAAAGTTTTCTAACGCGTTTTTAAAGCTCTAATTTATTATCGACAGCCTGACTGTTTGACAAATCTCGCTTGCTACTTACTTGCATGACGTCACTTTTCAGTGATCAGGCCTTACTTAACGGAGATCGTTACCCGACACGACTACAGATTAAAAGTTCGTATTCTGGTAAAGGCAATTCCTATACTTAAGTACTGACCCACACGGGTTAGGGCGCAAATTGCCTTATTTCTTTTTTGTATCGGTTAAATTTAGAAGGAGAAGTATATTTTTTCTTCAAGCGTACCTTTCTCATTTGTATTATGTAATATTCCTCGATGTTTTTTCGTAGGCCTACAAATCTCCGACATCTGCTGGAGAGGAAGGATTTGCTGATAGTTCAAACTATTCAGCTTCATTAGCTGAAACGAGTATCTTAGCAAATATCCGACGCCTGAACTTATTCGCACTCAATTCTGACAGTTTTAAATCGTCCGAATGTAGTGTAATCTGAATTATACTTTCTGATTAAATTCAGACACTTTCATCGCTTATGAAAAAGTAAAGTTTTCGGACAAAAACTTCTGTAAGAAGTTTAACTGCTTCGGTAAATATTAGTTCGCTTGTTTTACAGGGAAATATATAGCTAATAAATTTTGGTTTGCTCCGCGGTACCTAGTTTCCGAAGTAGTAGGCCAAGCTTTTTCGACTTGTAAAGTAATGTTCAATACTTGTTACTGAATAGTTTAGAACAATAACTTTTAATAATTAGTTACTGAATAATGTTCTGCCAACCTGACAGACCAACGGAGAAAGATATAGAATGTAATTTTAGCGGTGAAGTATGGATTACGACCGCATCGAAAATGTTGGCACAATGTTCAACTTCCAGGCGATGCGCGGCAAAACACCGGAATGATGAAATGAAAAGCAAGTGGAGAATCAGGAAAACCAAGCCTAAGTTGTTGAGCAAGATGGCAAATGAGATGGAATTAATTTTTATTAAAGTTTGAAAAGCTGAATAATTATTTTCATTTAGATTTTCATTTAAAATTATACATTTATTCGTCAATGAAATTTAAAAAGTTTCTGACCACTGATATAGTTACAGGATCTCTACCTATCTCTCTGTCTCCGTCTCTGTATTTGTCTCCCTCTCTGTCTCTGCCTGTCCCTGTCTCTGTCTCTGTCTCCGTCTCTCTTTCTCTATCACGCTCTCTCTGATTTGGTCGTCTATGTTTTGTTTTAATAGATAACGAGATATTTTTCTTACTATATCATTTATGACGTCATGAAGCTACTTCCACATGTATTCACCTGTTGTAGTGAATGGCATTTGTGAGATCATACATTTGTTACGTCATAAAGAATATTTCCGATTATGTGATAAATGGATATATTATTGTAATGTTATCAATGTGATTACATACATTGTGTCTGTTTATCCCCATCTGTTTTTTATGGATGAGGTCATAAAATCATATGTCACTATTTTGTGACGTCATCTACTGTGTCCGCTCATACCCAGTTCTTTTATGACGCCATTTTTGTAACGTCATTCAGTGTGCACGGGAAAGCAAGTAAACATGCTACAAGATCCACGGACTTTAGCGGTAGATATATAAGGAGAAAAATGTAGGTTATAATTATAATAAACGAAATAATTCTCATTTATAACATTTATTTCATGAAAAATAAAGAAGATGTTATTCTCTGAATTTCTCTCATCTCGTCATCCTGACAGTTCTACAGTTTGTATAATTGTCTCTGGCATTGAAATTCGGTTTGACATGGTTAGGTTTTAGTGCTATCAGGCTTGTAATTATGGGTTCACTCATCCCTTTAGTTCATGATTCTGCCCGGTATTCTGTTTCTAAGTAGACGATTAGGATTCCTCCAGTTTCGTCTCTTAGAGTTGAGACGACGTTGGATGCGACGTCCTGGCGTTCTCCCCACTGCAAATATAAATAAAAAGTAAATGTAATCTTCGTTGGAAAGTGTTAGAAAGATAAGGGGATAGTATTGAAGAAAATATAGAGATCAGCAGGGGCATGGTGATACTTGCCAATTAGTTGAAAGGGTTAAGAGAGGGAGAACTATAAATAGTTAAACATTGGATGATCTTTGGTGAAAAGGATATAACAGATATTAAACAGATACATGCAAACAGTGAGAGACGTGCAGTGGAATGGGATATTGGAGTTGTTTCTATTGGAAGCGATCAGATACATAAACACAGGAAGAGACGAATAAAGACACGTTTGCAATTGATAATTTAATTAATACATGAATATTTATTGTTTGTAGGCCCAGAGAATATTCACGGATCTTGTGGTGTTATTGTGACACTATACACTGCCCCACCACACAGCCGCGACCATCAAAAAATATTAGTAAATGACAATACGAAAGTAATAGAGCCACTGTGCTACACAGACAATGCGACGAAATGAACAGTTAGCAATTAATAGGAGGTGGGGGGGGGCGAATGGTGAAGATTAAGAATTAGAGCGGAAATTATTTATTTCCGGTTGAGATTAACTGAGAGGCCTTTTGGTTAAGATCAAAGTGTAGTATCTGTCCCGATGGATACTACACCCTATAGACCGGTATCGTCTTGGCCGTCAGATCTTGATTCCGCCAGTCAGTGGAGTTGTCCTGTGTAGTTCTAGGAGATCCACTCTCCCAGGCGTTGCCTCCCCTTTTTGGGGTGGAGTAAGTTTATTGCTTATTGCCCCTATCGGGGAATGTCGACGGGGCTGGCCAGTCATTTTTAGTAGGCCAGAGTGCTCACCTTCTCGGGCGCTGGCTTTTCAAATCACACTTTCCCGACCTTGTGTCACATCTTACCTTGTGGGAGGAAGATACATAAAAACTCAGAAGACTGGATGCAGCGAATTTCTGGTAGAAAGTAGATGTATTTGGGGGACCCTAATTGTTGTGGCGGAGATGTGATCGAAGAGAACGATGAGATGAGTTCGGGAGATCGAGGGGAGCTTGACAGTGAATCGTCTCGACGGGCAGATCGTCGACAAAGCCCGATGGAGGGGTGCCCAACGGAGTTATTCTTAGCCAAGATTCTGAATTTGAAAGATGGGAATTTAACTCAGATGTGTACGCTAGCGACGGACACTAAATACACGTACACAGACATGAAGATAGGTGGGGATAAAATGATCCGACGTAATGTAAAATGAAAAAAAGAAAACCAAAAACCTATGTGATTTATGTATTCATCAACGTTTCATCTTTATTGAAAGACTTCCTCAGGATGAAGAAAGCAATGTAGAAAAATCATACAGGATATTAATTTTGATATGTCAGAAAGTGTTCAGACTTCGGCATAGCTTTTGGCGTGAACAAGCAGAGAATGGAAAACATGATTTTGGTAGTAGTGTTATCAGCCGTGGTCAGTCTCTTTCAAAGGACCCGAGATGAATGGGATTGATGGCTTGGATTTTGTCAGTTTATGACTATTTTAGCTAGGAAGGTAACTGGGGTCAACATATGTTTTAGCCAGGCATTACTGCAGTAGATGTGTGGACGGAGTGTGTAAAAGTATGAAGCTGCCGTTTATTCTAAACTTGGAGGAGAACAAAGAGGAAAAAGAAAAAAGAGAAAAGGGGAAAGGAGGGGGAAAAAAATAATAAGAGAGTAGAGATGTGGAGAATTTTTGGCTGATTTTGAAACGCAGAATGTGATTGAAAATAAAAGTTTTGACATAGAGAGATGAGGGGGTATCTTATTTATTAGTTTACATATTCAAAATGAGTGTATTAATTTTATCCTATTTATTTTATTATTTTATTTGTGTCTCATTAAGTAATAGTGAGTTTCCTGTAGTATGTGGGAATATGTATAAAAGCGTTAGGGATAAAGAGAGAGGGGGTGTCATACCTATTAGTAAGTTAGAAATATATACGCGTCTTTAACAATTCCTGTTGATACAATGTCTCAGGAAAGTAGCCAGCCTTCTAACGCAGGGGGTGCAAGGCATTTTTAAAGGGACAAAACTAATATTGATATCATACACATACGACAGTATGTGTATATAATGTTTATGGTCACATTTCGGTCACTCGCGGCACATTCAAAGCGTTGTCACTAATTCAGTTTTTAATTAAATTTGATTCGTTTTTTACACTTTCTAGGACCCCATAAAACTACATTATGACATAAAAATATTGAAATTTGGTCATGTAGAAAACAGGTTACATTAAAATAGGTAAGGACCAACTAATGTCATTAACGCTTCAGATCATGTTCAAATCAAGTTATCTTTTATATTTTAAATGATAACTGTTTTTTTCTTAAATGATAGAAATATGCACGAGGAATTCAATATTGAAAACCGCATCCAAACATATCAACAAGAAAAAACAAAAAGAATAATTTTTGTACCAAATTCTGGGGTGATAATTTGATTACTATATAAAATCAATAAAAACACTGTGCGTTTTCTCCAACATTTTGACTAACCAATTTTTTTTTTCAGTGTAAAATTACCTATCAGGTTGCTAGACAATTCCATCTGTTTTGGAATTATGTTTCAAATATTTTAGATTTTAGGAAGGGGATCAGTTTTGTGTATAAATTTAATGTAAACCAATCCCCCTCTTTTTGATCATCTCAAATGTTTCAAATTCTTTTTCTGCGTGCGCTTACCTATCATGTTGATCGAGAATTCCGGGGTTTGGGAATTTTCTTCATAAATTTCAGATTTTAGGATGGGGATCAGTTGCCTATATAAATTTGCCGTAAACTGATCATCCACATTTTGACCATGTTGCCTGGTGTTTTTTTTTTGTTCGTAAATGTCCACAACCCGTTTTTCCGAACTTTTTTTCTTCAAGTTTTCCAGATTTTATTAGGGGGGGGGGGGTATTTATTTTGCCTTTGGTAATATTTATTTGTTGCCTATTTGTTTTGTTTTTTCACCCCTTTTCTGTTCTGTTGGCTATTCTAACATATTGCCAATAGTTTTTTTTTGTATGTGTGAACCTTGTAAAAAATAAAAATAACCATATGTATTTTTAAAATTTGGTTACATTTGGTTACTAACATTTCACAAGTGCCTTTTCAAACAAAAAACAACAAAATACAACATTCTCGCTAATTGTACACAGAAAAAAGAAAATAATTTGGTGATGGTCAAAAAGTGGTTGCTCAGTTTACATTAAATTTATATAGGAGACTGATCCCCTCCTCCTAAAATCTAAAATATTTGAAGAAATGTTTAAAAAAACACGGAATTCTGTAGCGACATGATAGATGATTGTACGCAGAAAAAGAAAAAAATTGGCCAGTAAAAAAGAAGAAGAGGGAGAAGATGTGTTTTATGGTCGCCAGTTGTCAGCACAGTTTTACATAATATTTATTGAGAAAATCGAAAATAAGACAGATAATATTAAATCTACTTACCGAATTTACATTTTTGTTTCCGACCATTGTTGTTGTAACAAGTGGCTTTGCATACACCGCAAAACGATTCTCTAGAGAAAATAAAATGAATACAATCATGCGATTTTAATTCGAAGCGTGACAGACCAATGAAAATTAGATTTCAAATTGAAGCCTGAAAACAAAAGAAAAATCCTACTTCAAGCTCAACCGTGACAGACACACGAAAATAGCATTTTAAATCAATGCCTGGCAGACCAATGAAATTGCTATTTAAAAATAAAGCCTGACAGACTAAGGAAACTGCTATTTCAAACTGAAGAATGCCAAACTTACGAAGATACTATTTCAAATTAAAGTGTGACAGACCAACAAAAATGCTATTTAAAATTGAAGCGTGACACACCAGCAAAAATGCGATTTCGAATTAAAGCCTGACCGATCGTCCAAACAACCGACTGGCATACAGCGTATCTTATAGGGATACCTGGGCGCATAATATTCTGTAGACTAAGTGTTACACCGGCCGTTCTTACACAGGAGAAACTGCACCGGTTATCACTATAAATAGTGCGAGTCAGCAGAGACACAGAGAAGACAAAGCACAGTCTTGTAACTGTCTAGCCAAGTGCTAGTCACTTTCTTACTTTGTTAATACACTTGTTAAACCAACCCTCGACTTGACTTCCTTTATTTATTATTTACTGTTGGACAACTTCACAACACTAAGCATCACTTTTTTCGATTGTAAATGTTCTGATATGTATATTTTAAGAATTCTGTGCGAATATTTTCTTAAGTCTGTTTTTGTACATGATAATGGCTCCACTCTTCCCATTATAATTATTGTCTAGAATGTGTTAGAATATTTCAATCAGATACCCTAACAATTTACTCTGCACACTGAATACATTGTCCTATCTAGTCGGAATCATAACGTCTTATATACATTTAAAAGTATATTTAATTTGATGATAGACCGATTATTTTTTTCGTCTAGCCTCTTCAACATATCATACACACACGCATATATATATATATATATATATATATATATATATATATATATATATATATAATGTTTTTGAAGGTTTACCAAAACATTCCGTTATGATAAATAAATAAACTTTGAAAGAAAAGGTCCTTTCTGAAGATTAATGATCTCCTGGGCGGAATGTTTTTGTAAACCTTCGAAAAATCACACATAAATGCTCTGTACCCTGTAATCGAGTATCATCGAGCTTATTTTTATTGGCCTAATCCCGGTCTTCACTGAATAAACTATCTTCTAAGTGAAAAATCTAAATCTAAATCTCTGTCTCTGTCTCTGTCTCTGTCTGTCTGTCTGTCTGTCTGTCTGTCTGTCTCTCATATATATATATATATATATATATATATATATATATATATATATATATATATATATATATATATATATATATAGTCTAAAGAAGCTTTGAGTCATTTTAAACAAAAGAAAAAAAGAAAATGCAGTTTAAATTCTCAGAGAAACTAACTAAATCCAAGATATTATAGACTTAACATTCGTTGGAAAATTCATAAATGAAAAAATAAAAAAATAATAAGTAAATAAAATAAAAAGGGGGGTTAAGTATCTAACTTAAAGTTTCACAGGAAAGGTAAACACAACTAAACTCAATTGCATGAAATTAAAATTAAAAAGTAACGTATAGATAAAAAAAAAGTATAAGATTTAAAAATTTAAATATTGGTAAATTGTCAGATATTCACCCTCAATTAATACCCACCTCACTGTCTTTTTAGGCAGTTACGTGTTAACATCGTGGAAAAAAAGAAAGAAAAGCCACACGCAATAGACACAAAAATCCCCCCCCCCCAAAAAAAATAACGCACAGAATTAATCTCCAATGGCAAAAAATGGTTAACTGTATAAAACCCGTTTAATTTGTATGCAAAACTGATCCCCCACTCTAAATTATAAAATATTTGTTTGTTGTTTCTCTTTCCGCCAGGTTTTTCAGGGAATTCACGCGTAATCGCCTAAAAAAGTAAAAAGTAAAATCTCATTTTATCGGAGGGGGGGGGGGGTAATCTAGAATGATATCCAAACTTTCAATATTTTTAATTATCCTATAAAAATAAGGTATTCAATATGTAAGATCATTTTAAAGTTATTTATTTAATTTTCACAGGAAAGGTAAACACAACTAAACTCGATTGCATGAAATTAAAATTAAAAAGAAACGTATAGATAAAAAAAAAGTATAAGATTAAAAAAAAATTAAATATTGGTAAATTAGCAGATATACACCCTCAATTAATACCCACCTCACTGCCTTTTTAGGCAGTTACGTGTTAACATCGTAGAAAAAAGAAAGAAAAAGCAACTATTTTAGAATTTAAAGTGGGTGGGTCAGTTGTATATATAGTTAACGTAAAACGTTCCCCAATTTCCGGGCCATTCTATCCTTTTAGGGAACTTAACAAATGTTTTTTACCACTAACCCCAATTCCAAATGGCAAGGTCATTAGACCACATGTAATCTAAAAAAAAAAGTAGCCCCCCCCCTCCAAAAAAGAATGCAGCGGATTTAACTCCCATGACAATTTTTTTTAGTTAACTGCCCGAAAACTGGCTATAAAAAATAGGGATCATTTTACCTTGAATTTATATACGAAAATGTCCCCACTTTAAATTGTAAAATATTTGTTCTTCTTCTCTCTGTCAAGCTTTTCAGGGTGTTTACATGTGGTCGCCTAAAAAGGTAGAATAATTTTGTTTGGGGCAGGGGCTTGTTTAGCGGAGGCTGTTAATCTACAATCAGACCGGAATAAAAATCTCTATTGTTTTCGTAACCTGGACAGATCACTGCTACAATTTTTTAAATTATTTATCTGTAAATGAAAATAGTGAAAAGGTCTTTATAAACATAAAATAAAATAAGTTCGTCCAAATTTATAAATTAGGCATTAACTTTATTAATAAAAAAGTCATTTATTTTATTTTTCACTGAGAATGTAGAAACTGCAAAAAGTAGGCGAGAGAAAGTGGCAGAGAGAGTGAGACAGCCACATTCTCCCTCCCCTTTCTTTTCTCGCTTCTGCCTCAACATTCGATAAGGTCGTCAGCGAGTGCATATAAGGTGTTTTACTTATTTTTCCGATTTATTTACTAAATAACTTTAATTAATTACTGCTAATATAGACGAAACTATTGTATATAGATAGCCAAAATAAGCTAATGAAATTCCAAATTTATAATACCAAACATCAAAAAATGATAAACGGGTTAAAAAATGGTTATGCTAATTGAGCAGTAAAAACGTTATCTTTTAATCGTTTATCTGCACTATTAAGATTTTACAGTAACCCGTTTTGATTATAATATAGGAGTGATTAATGAAAAAAAACACCATCGCATTTAATCATCTACATATATATATATATACATATATATATACATATATACATATATATACATATATATATATACATACATATATATATATATATACATATATATACATATATATATACATATATATACATATATAAATACATACATATATATATACATATATAAATAAATGCGAAGGTTTTTTATCACCCTATATTATATATATATATAATTATCTTATATATATATATACATATATATACATATACATATATATATATATATATATATATATATACATATACATATATATATATACATATACATATATATATATGTATATATATACATATACATATATATACATATACATATATATATACATATGTATATATACATATACATATATATATATATACATATATATATAATTATCTTATATATATATATAATATATGTAATATATATATATATATATATATATGTAAAATTATCTTATATATATATATAATATATATATAACTATCTTATATATATATATATATATATATATATATATATATATATATATAATAGAGGTAGACTTTTTGTCTGTTTAGGTGTAGACTGTTTCTGTCATCCAGCCTAGTAACCCTTCCCCTCCTTATTAGACTCTTGAATGCTTTTTAGCTAGCCTGTTTGGAGTCAATGCTGGTAGTTGGGTGTCTTTCAAGCCCTGTTAGGCAAATTTTAAATAGTAATGATACAATCAATAGTAATGGCATACAGGATAATAAGTGTAATTGTAGAAATAAAAGTGAATGGCCATTACAAGAAAATGATTAACGAAGAATGTAGTTTATTTAAGCACCGTGTTCCCAGAAAATGATCCTAATTTTTAAAAATTCTACATAGGGGATACTAGTACTGAGTTTAAGGATAGATATAGAAACTATAAATGCTCATTTAACAACATAGATAGTGATAAAGGAGGTAATTCATTATCCAAATATATTTTATCTTTAAAAAGAAATGGCATAGTTCTTGTGGTGGAATGAGTATT
>OY744525.1:102882374-102942374 GCA_963556195.1 Sepiola atlantica | reverse complement strand
ACTAAATTATTATTAGTTCATCATGTCATAATATATATATAAAAAAATACACTTTACTCATATTTTTATCGCAATCTGTTCCGACCGCGAATTTCAACGTTTGCCGCTTTCCTTGTAAAATTTTCCAGGTGTAAATTTTAAATTTACTTTAAAATAGTTAAACGTGATTTGGATATTAAATTTTAAATTAGATTTAACAAGGTTATATACAAGTTGTATATGTTCATCTTAAAGTGAAAGAAATATGGGGTCACGTGATCTGTATGGATGGACGTAAATGCAAAAAAAAAAAACGTTTTTTGGGTATCTTTTACAATAGCCCTCAAACTCGCGAGTCGGGTTCAAAAAAAGTTGTAGAACGTGGTCAAAAAAATGAATATGAAACAATTAAATGCGACGTACATCGAGACTGGAGATTTTCCTAGTTAGCTATTCCATTTATTTGTATGTTTACGTAGTATAAATGGATTTTTATTAGACATGAAAAAAAAAAAAAAATTTCTCGGCACGGATTTTATCTAAACAAACATGGCGTCGACCGGCTTGTTTTGCGAGCCTCGCTTCGGATTCTCGTTCGGCATGCGTTTTTTTTTACGGGAACTCATAATCAAAGCGGCGTTTTTTTGTTTTTTTGGTTTGCATTTTTGAAATTTAATTTTATGAAACGAACATTTTAACGTTCATGTTGGTTAGGGTTAGGGCTGGAGTTAGGGTTAGGGCTGGGTTTAGGGTTAGGTTAGAGTTAGGTTTAGGGTTACGGTAAGGAATTTTTTAAAGAAACAACAGGAAAAAAAACATTACGGTGTGACGAATGAAAATAATATGTAAATAAAAGCACAATGACATGTAAATCAAAAGAAAATTATTTTATTCCTTTTGCTTAAAATGTAGTTTTGTTTTGTTCTTTTGCTTGGCTGAAAAATGAAAAATTGCACTTTGAATATGAGTCCCAGTAAAAGAACAACCCCGACAGAATTAAACCGGAACGAGGCTGCAAAATTTGTAAAAGAAGCCACCATTTTTTTATTCCAATTTTCGTACGATAAAAATATCGATTTATAAAAAATAGCACTTTTAACGGATTATAATCATTAATAAATGTCACAGGTATGTTGGAAATTTAGTTTTATCGGCTACGGTAACTTTTATTTGTTGTATATTTGTTTTTTTAGCGTTTTCGTTTGAGGGCTATTGTAAAAGATACCCCGTTTTTTTTAATAATACAAGTTGTTTTTTTCACATTGAAAAAAATGACTTTATTAATTTTAACAATTTCTACTCGAAATGACATTTTTATAATTAATTTTAACAAACAAATCATCAAACGAAATAATTTTAACAAACAAATTATCAATCGAAAGTTCTTTTTTTATTTTATTTCTTAATTACGTTACTTTTTATTATACTTCATAACATTTTCTAATACCATACACTATGTTTCCAAAGAAATTGTGTTTTGTTTGCCGCCACCAAAGAAATTCTTGCAGGTGACTAGTAAAGTTCCCCCTGCTAGTCTCTCGCATAGCCCTAAAACATTTTTGGGGGGCAGTTACGTCCATCCATACAGAGTATGTGGCCCCATATTTTTTTCACTTTAAGATGAACATATACAACTTGTATATAACCTTTAACAACAAGATAATATATTGAATTTAATCGTAGAAAAATGGCAAATGTTTTTTTTTGTAATTATAACGTATTTTATTCTGATACGGGTAAACATAACTTTTTTTGTAAAAGGCGTTATGCAGTAGCACAGAAATTGTGTTTTTTTTATTTTGAGATTTTTAAGTATTGGAGTTAAAATACATTTAGTATTACGTATTAATAGGAAAAAGACAATTTTTAACAATTTTAATCAGTATGTCGGCTTATTACCAATATGACCTCATGATCGGTAAAAAAAAAAGGGAATTGAAACTAGGTGCCATGAAAATAAATCTCTCAAAACCTAGAAGAGAGCGCCATAGAACAGGTCATCTTTTTTCTTCTATCGGCCCCACTGAAATAATTCTGAACATGAACAGAACTGACCAAACTCATTATGAGCTAAGTTTTTTGTTTTCTTTTATCTTGTTTTTACTACTTGTACCTGTGTCTTATTTTAAAATTATAATTTTTACTTTTATTTAAATTCTGTGTCATTCTGTGTTTCTTTATTACATACTTTCTAAATTGTCCTCTATACGTCGTAGTTAGGTGCGCTCTATTTTGGCATATGAAAAATAATTAGCACCCCACCCACATTACTGAGCAGCGTGAAGTGCTCCCAAAACAAATCTAACTCATGAGAAGCGAACCTATCTGCAGTCGTCTACTGCTCTCCATAGAAGGTGTCGTCAGGACTTATTCATCTACATATATATATATATATATATATATATATATATATATATATATATATAAGGAAGTTTTTTTGTTTTTTTTCTACCTGCAGGGGCTCGAAAATACCCGACTAGTACATGCGCGCAGGTTATCCCATCTCGGTGTATTGGACCCGTAGACCTTGTCAGGTCATCCATTTAAGAGAAGGAAATCTCTGAAAAGGAAACCTTGCTACTAACCACTTAGGTTGTGGCAGCAAATCGTTGGGGAGGGAGGCCTACTTAGTCCTGATCGACACTCTTCCTTGAGCTGGAATCTTGAACAAAATGTCCGGTTTGCAAACCTAAAATTGCTTAAGAAGTAGATGAGCTCTGCCTATCGCCCGGCCTTTGCACTCCTCTGCTTATTAGCCAGGCACAGAGGTACCAGTGCTGGGATGCCTCAAAGGCACCCAGTGCCTGGCTTTGTTTCTTGATTAAGGCAATGAATGCTGTTTTTCTTTCTCTCTCACTTGGGGAAAGTTTTTTCGTCACTAAGTCTCATATGACCAGTCTGGGTCGCTCTTGTTCCAACAGGTTGAGAGTACAGGTTAGACAACTTGTCTGGCTGCTGTTTCCGACTGACAGTGCAGGAGCCAAAACTCTTTGGTTGTGCTAAGAACAGCTGCGCCATCGTCACGCATGGGAAGGGACCCTACAGTTATTCTTGGTGGGCTTTCCTGAGGCAATAACCCCCATGGACCAGGTCGTGACTAATGAACCGACTGTGTGAACTTATTGGCAACTAACATGGACCCATCTTGCCGAGCCCACTCTATATCAAAACAACCATGTCATAGCAAGAAAATCACATAAGAAAATCACACTTAAACCAGACACCCAACAAAAAATACACTTCACCTCCACCCTTGATGCTCGCATTCACTAATATCTGGGGACTTAAAACAAACATCAACGATGTAGAAACTTTTCTCCTGACAAACTCCTTGGATATCCTAGCACTAAGTGAAACGAACCTTCAATCCTCAACCTCATTTCACCACTTTGACATGACTGACTACCTCCCACTCCACCGTAAAGACTCTGACAAACATATGCACAGGCTAGTTTATGTTCGGAATACCCTCCCCCTAACTAGAAAACATAGGTTAGAATCAGATGACGAAGCCTACATGTGCTTTAGATTGACTTTACATCACATCATTAGTTACTTATATTTCTTATACCGTTCACCTTCGACCCAGGACTGTACCCTTCTAAACCCCGTTTCTAATAGCATAGATAGAGCACTCTCACTCGACTCGAATACCCAGATACATGTATTTGGGGATTTTAATGCACACCACCATGACTGGTTGGGATTCTCGAGCTTTACTGACACAGCCGGTAACTCTACGTATAATTTCTTAGCTCACTCCCTCTCACAGACTGTCGTTTTCCCGACCCACATCCCGATCGAGTAGACTAGCAAATCTCACTTCTAAACCTGTACTTGACCTCACTGCGCGAGGCTTGTGTGACGGAAGCCCATAGTCCGCGCGGGAATGCTGATCACATTGTAGTAATGATTTATATCACCCTAAAAACTTGTTCAAAAGCTGCTGATTTATTGCTCAAAACAACGAGATACTATGAGTAGGCTGATTTGGAATCCATCAAAGATCACATCAGTGACGCCCCATGGAGTGAAACCTTCTCACTCCGTGCTGAGCAGTGTGCAAATAAGTTAACAGAATGGTTAAAAGCAGACATTGAAGCACTGGCGTAGCTAGGGGGGGCGAGGGGGGCAGGCCGCCCTGGGCGGCACACGTGAGGGGGCGGCATTTTGAGAGGGTAAAAATAGAAAGTAAAGAAAAAAATTTAAAAAAACAAAAGTTAACAAATAATATGAAATTTTATACTATAATTTTATATAATAATAAATTTAAATGAGAACATTTGAAAACCTGAAAATGTTATGAAATGATAAAATCATTTTTATTTACTTTTTTGTCGTTGTTGTTAAAGTCCGAATTTTCGCCAAATAACATGGATGTATCAAGGAGAGAATAGTCCGATGTAGTTTTCTTTTCTTTGTCTTCATAATGTTATTATTAAGAGGGCGAGCCCTCCGAAGAGAAAAAACGTCTTGTATCGGTGCTTTTTTAAATCCGTGTGTGTAATCGCTCGGTTTTCAGAAATTTGTTGTTGTTAATAACGTTTCAACTCTTTTAAAAATAGTTTTAATATATTTTAAACAAATGTATTTATGAATGGCAAATAAGGCTATAAATTTATTTTTTGTGAGAGAACTGTCGCAAGGCATCAAGTCGGTTGAAAATTTACAAACAGATTTTTCGCGCCTTTTTTTCGGCAAAGTTATCAATGACTCTATCAAAATTCACTTCCTTGACAAGTTCCCTCTCTATTGAGAGGATTGCCAAGTCTGTAAGTCTTGTCTGGCTCATTGCTGATCTAAGGTAGTTTTTTATGAGCTTCAGTTTTGAGAAAGAGCGCTCACAGCTAGCAACGCTAATAGCTCTGGTGAGGAAAATTCTCAGCAAGATCACAATATTAGGGACGGAATCCCCAAGTTGGTATCTTTGTATAAAGTTCAAAAGTTCAAGAGGTCCATCGATTTTGTCTTTTTCTGAAGCTTTTACAACATACTGTAACCTCTTCTTTTCAGCAAAGAATTTCTCTTTTTCTATATCTTCGTCAAATCCACCAAGCTTTAGCAACTACTTCCAGCTAGGAACGAAATCTGATCATCTGAGAGAGCGAGGGAGAAATATTTTAACAACAATTAGCAGCCTTTGGGCTGATATCACAGTGTAGTATCTGTTCTAATGATACACTTCTCCTTTTCTGTCGTCGGTCAGTATGGGGAAATCGTTCATGACTGAGAATTTTTATTTTTGTTCCTATCCAGAGTGCCCCTTTTTGTGGAGCTGGATTTTCCCCACATTAAAAACCGGCCTTGTGTCTAACTCTGCCCTCGTGGAGAGGCAAGTAAATGGGAACAATCGGCAGTCGTTGCCAAACCGACCTCAGCTCTAATTGTACACAAGATCTAATTTTAAACAAGACCATTGCTATATTCGCTTACGGCCGTTTGCCATTTTCGGCTCTCATTATGCTCAACATTATGGGAGCATTATAATAAATACGTATTTATTTTATAACTATATATGTGCATATATACATATATATGTGCATATACACATATATTTATACATACATATACATATATACATACATACGTGCATATATACATATATACATATATACACACACATACACATATATAAATACGCATATATACATACATATATATGTATATATATATATATATATATATATATATATATGGCTGGTTTTAATTCTTGAACAAAATTTCCATTAATTGAGAATAAATTGCTTTAATTCATTTCAATCACTAAGTTTAAAAAATGCAAGCATTAATTATTTCTGGAGATATACTCAGTGACCGGCTGACCTAACAGGATAGGGCCAAGCCTAGGCTTCGGCCAAGCACCAAAAAAACAAAATGACCTCAGAAAGATTTCATACTTAAAGGGGAACTTTCATATAAATTTTTATCGAATAGGTGCGAAAAGAAAGTTGGATATTTGGGTGTATATACACCGACATCAAAGAGGAAATAACATTAGATGCGAAAGTTTGAATTCATTAATTTTATTACTGTCCAAACGTTTGTTTTTGTAGCATACTTTTTATAACTCCTTGTAAACTTAACAATTGCTAGCTGGGGGATCGGACAAAATCACCCCGGGCAACCCCCACCATCTACTTAAAACAAAAGGAAAACAGATAAAATCTCAAATGAATAAAAAATATTAAAAATCAGTTTTCATATTTTAATTTTAATTTAATTGAATTTAGGAAAATTAGATACCGTAGAACTAATTTTCGCAAGGTATGAAAATTAAGAATAATGTTAACTTAATAATAATGGACCAGTTTTCCTACCTAGCAAAAAATTTTCCATGGACGAATTATCCATGGGCGAATTATCCATGGACGAATTTTCCGGGCACCCAAATGCCGGGGGGGGGGGGGGGGGGCGGCAAATTTTACTACCGCCCCGGGCGGCAAAAGGTCTAGCTACGCCACTGCATTGAAGCCTATGTCCCCATGCGAAAATTCTTCAGCAAACCCCACTTGGTTTATCTCGACATGTGCAGCTGCCATTGCTGAGAGGCAGCAAGCATTCCGTGAATTCGGCCGCCATAAGTCAACTGTGAATAGACAAAAATTTATAGAGTCTAGAAATGATTGCAAAGTAGATAAGCAAAAAACACATTCAGTCACAGAAACTAGGTACCCGCGATTTTTGGAAAATTTATCATAGTGGGGTGGACAATGGACAATCAACGATTCTCCCACTATCAAACCATAATGATGTCGTTTGCACAGCAACTGACAAGACTGAACTACTTTCTCAGCGTTTTGCCCTAAACTCCACTTTGCACTCAGCAAACCACTCCCTTCCAAAATTCCCATTGCGGACCAAAGCCACACTTGAAAACCTGGTCATCACCCCATCCAAGGTCAGAGACATCATAAAAAACCATGACACCTCCAAAGCTTGTGGGCCTGATCTTATATCTGTAATAGTAATAAAGAAATGCTCTGCTGAACTGGCCCCTGTCCTCTCCAAACTCTAAAACAAATGCTTAGCTGAATGTTGCTTACCTGATAGCTGGAAAATTGCCTCTGTGGTACCAGTCTTCAAGAATTCTGGGGATAGAACTGAACCTCAAAACTATTGCCCAATCAGTCTACTCCCGATCTTTGCTAAAATCTTTGAATCATTAATAAATCTAGTGATAGTCCGGTTTTTAGTTAATGCTAAACTTCTTTCTGACTGTTAGTATGGATTTAGACAAGCACTATCTACTGCGTATATCGTAATGGTCATCTCCGAATGCATATATCATACACTGGACAAGGCAGGTGAAGCTAGGGCAGTAGTGCTTGATATGTTCAAGGCCTTTGACAAGGTATGGCATAAAGGGCGTCTAAAAATTCGCTCATATGGTATTATTGGGAAAATAGTTAATATAATTAGATCCTTCCTAACCAAAAGAAAGATCCAGGTTTTCCTCGATGGTCATTCATCTAAGCAACATGATATAAATTCTGATGTACCCCAGGGATCCATCCTTGGACCTTTATGGTTTCTGATTTTCATAAACGACGTCTCTGATGACATCGAGTCTGAGATAGGTATATTTGCTGATGACAGCACGCTTTACTCTCGTCATGTGGGAAAAACGGACACGAACATATATGAGGCAATGGCTGAATCCTTAGAAAATGACCTCCAGACTGTAGTGGATTGGGGGTCATAAATGGTTGGTAACTTTAAATGTTGCAACGACAAAGCTCCTTTCCTTCAATAACTACAAGAAACCTCTTCAACCACCGATTGTCATGGCAAATAACACCCTACCAGAGAGTTTAACATTCAAACTTCTCAGTCTAATATTCACAGGTAATATGAATTGGCACAAATACATTGAAGTCATTGCCAAGGCTGCAGCAAAGAAGGTAGGCTCCCTCTACCATGCTAGTAAACTCCTCACACCTGACATTATCATGTATCTCTACAAAGCCACCATCCGCCTATGCATGGAGTATTGTTGTCAGATCTGGGCTGGTGCATCATCCACTAGTCTCTCACTCCTAAACAAGGTCCAAAAAAGAGTCGCCAACTTAATAGGTCCCTCACTATCTACCAAGCTCCAGCCCCTGTTCCATCGTCGCAATGTTGCTTCCTCGTGTTTGTTTTACAAATACTTTAATGGATTGTGCTCTGATGAACTGGTTGCTCGATGAAAATACACTAGGCCAACTCGACAATTAGCTAAATCCCATCCATTCACTGTGGAGGTCCCCAGATGCCGGAGAGCCTTCTACTTCAATAGCTTCTTTCATTGTGCTGCCGGCCTCTGGAACTCCCTGCCCGCCTGCCTCCTGTTTCCTTGACAGTACTTACATGCAGAGGTTTAAAACTAATGTAAACAGACATCTCGCTGCACAGCTCCCAACTTAGGAGACATCTAAAACCTACACCCTAATTATCAGTAGCCCTTACGTCTACAGTGGCGTCCTTCCTTGTTTGGGGTGAAATATGTTTTAAAAAAAAGTATTTATTAAATTATAAGAAAAGGATAAAAAGGAAACGATCTTACGTATAGGTAGCTATTTCAGCTTACTAAGTAGTTAAGGGAGATAACTTTCGGAAAAAGTCAAAATTATATTTTGACTTTTTCCGAAAGTTATCTCCCTTAACTACTTAAAATGGCATCATAGATAGAATCGTATTTTAAATTTTTAATTCAATAAATACTGGATGAATTTGTGTAATTGTTGGTGTACAGTGTTCTTTTCAGCTACCACGTCAGTACATAACAAAGTTTATACATTTCTTTAGCTTTATTTTTTAAAGAGAGGCCAAACATGTCATTGTGAAATTGCAGAAGCACCAAAGTGAGTTATAAAAATAGTGTATTAAAAAAATATATATTAAGAAAAAATATTTGTTTCACAACACTTCTTGTGTTTTCTCAATAAATCAAAATTAAAATATTTATAAAAATGTGTTTTAAAACAATTATTGTGTTTTTGCAAGACAATTGAAAAAAATTCAGCGGTTGCACCACATAAACATAATTTATTTTAAAAATTTAAATATTTATAAAAGTATTTGTTCACAACATAATTCTTGTTTTCACAATGGATACTCAGATAAGCCAGTATTTAAGCTTTTAAGCATACTTATTGGTCAGGGGCGATAACTCTTAAGTATTACTGAGTTATTTGCCCTTCTTGTCTGCTTAGCGAGTTACTCTTCCATTTATTATTAGTTTACGTTTTGTGTTTTTTATGCTCGGGAATAAAGTCTCTTTGTAACTTCAAACGGTTTTGTGTGCTAAATCTTTATTTATTGGCATGGTAACAGCAGTTTATTTACTCACATACACTACAAACAAAGGATTAAAAAAATTATTATTAAATAAGAAGGATATTATTGGGCGACCGCCTGAAGGTATTATCATGCATCTGCTAACTTTATACCGAGTAAACTGGTAAATATATTAAAATACATATAAGTTGCTCAAATATTTCTCAGTATGTCTGCATGCGCCCCGAAGCAGTGGTGCCTGGTGAACGAAATTATCTCTTCCTTTGAGATGTGGAGTAATAACCTTACATACTGCCTGTCTCTTAATAGCAACTATGCCCAATTCCTCGAGGCTTACTGGGAGAAGAAGTCACGCACACATCCAAACCTACACCAGGGCTTCATTTCAGCAGATACACTGCTATCTAGAAAAATAATATTATCGAGATGATGTTGGGACAGGTGGCAAATTACTGCCTTGATATATCACAGCGTGTCATCCACATCCTTAGCAAGTGTTTGTCAAACCATAAGAGAGCATTATGGCTCCCAGACTCCATAAGACTCGAACTGGACGAACGTCCAGAAGGTTTATTTCAGAGATTGACAGCCTTCATTGACGACTCCCTGCTAAAAACTGACACCCATATAAGACACTATGACAGTCTTCCCAGAGAAGACGAGGAAGTCACCCCTCAGATTGTAGAATTTAATAGTTCTCACTTGGTTGCACCTACTACACTCAGCCCTCCCTAAGTTAGTCAATCAATATTATGGGACGGAATTGAGGTCACACACATTAGCATCAATCAAGCCTGAAATCTCCCTGGCATTAGATTCTCTACTTGAGGAGTTATGAGGCGTCTGTGAGTAGGGCATTTACTACACCACATTGTGAAGCTAAGAAACTTTAACCAAGGAAGACTTGCCCATTCTGTTGTCAGGCAAAGAGGTCCAACACAAACCATTTCCTGAGTAAATGCACCTACCTTTCTGAATAAGACTGGCGATATATGATCAAGGCTCGTCAAATGATTGATATCTTCAATGGTGAGGTGCCTACTTGTCCTGGGACCTTGAAGCAATTACATATAGAGGACAAACAGACAAAAGCCCATGGCGAGTGAAGACTGAACAGTCCTCCTACATCAACATGTTCTCAAATCACCATTCGGTGAGGATCGTTGTAGACAGTAGTGCCTTTGGGAACATGATTTGACATTCTACAACCAACCACCTGGGCACAAAGATCGTGAACACCTCCAAGTCTGTCAGACAAGCAGACGGCTCTTCCCCATTCAATGTGTGGAGAAACCAGGCTCATTCTGGAGAGAGGGAACACAAAGTGTCATTTTGAGGGACTAGTTATTGAAGATCTGGATACAGATACTGTTAAGAGTTTTTACTCTTATATTTTAATTTGTAAATGTTTTAAAGGAATATTCCTTTGATCCTGTGCTATATGCCATGATATATGTAATGAGATTAATACAATCTTCGTTTGTCTCAAGAAAATAAAAAACTTTCTTGATGGACCCTTAAACAGAGTTCTATTTTCTCTATTTTTTAATCCAAATATTGTAATGGATTGTCATTTAAAATCCAAGTATTTGTGTATTTTCGCTACCTTCGTAAATTGTATCTGTCTGGTTATTGCAACAATAAATCCAGTTGTCATGAAATAAATATAATTTAATGTTATTTAAGTATCGTAGGCTTAGCCATATATCTTTTGCTACGTTAATTCAATTATTGCTGTCTGTAATTTTATTAAGCTGATACTTTTTCTAATGTGGACGTTTCCAATATTTGTCTGGTTGGATTCTGTTAGGATATGATTAAAAATGGTATGGCCTTTATTTTTATTTCTGCGAAGATAGAATATTAATCTCTCATGATTAAGGAGAAAATTTTCTTTTTAAACGGGAGAGTTTCAAAATTTATTTTGAAATGGCCATATCTCATTTTAAATAAAAACGCTCTGTGAAAACAAATGTTTGTACGATCTGGTTTTTTTTTTAACAAATTCGAATTGTTGCTAAAATGTGTGGTTAAAATGTTTTTGGCAGATGCAGTAGCACCGGTCATTATCTGATTAATGAATTTGAGTGTCGGGGCAGTTTTTTAAAAGTAAACAAATGCAGACTACAATTTTGATGATAAAATATTTCTGGGATCTGGGCGTATAATCAACATCTTATTTTTCATCTCTGTGGATATGCAAGAAAAATTGTTTTGCTCCTTTACATGTAAAATCGACATCATAATTTCGAATATTAAATTAAAATGATAATTTAACAATATAATGTACTAGACAATGAGAAGTTGCTCTTGTAGTTTTCAATGATAATTTATTGAACGAAAGTGTCGATTTAGGACTGCACACTTTTATTTTGTGGAATTGATGATAATTTAAAAGTTTTATCTGAATATGTCAAATACTAATTATTGTTTATGAAGGAAACATATGACGATATGGCATCATTTGAAAGTTGGTAAAAAAAGATCCATGATGAAATGTCAGTATTTAAAAGGTTAAATCTGGAAAAACGAAGGCCAGATATTAACTGAAGTTTGAGTGATAATATTTGGCATAAAGACTATAATATTTTCTGTTTACTCAAGAATGACTAATTGTTTTGAAGAATTTGTTGAAAATCTCTGACACAAGGATCCAGAATATGTTCTATTTAGTCAAAACGACTAAATTAGTTAAAAGATTTATTGAAGTTTAAATACAGAAGAATTTGGAGTCATCGTATTTTTTATTTGATTGGAGGTTTGCAGTCCAGAAATTCACATTTTTATATACCAAAAGGAGTAGTAATTATTTTAAAAATTAATATTAGAATTAATTAAATTTAGAAAATAATTATTTGATTTTCCGAAACAAGTAATATTTGCTAATTTATTACTTGAAAACATTAAAGAAGAAAGACAGTTTCCGGATTATGCTCATTCGCAGGAACTTTTTTTTCAATGAAAATGTGTCGTCTGCCTAGAATGTTTTTCCTTTGAGAAAAATGAAAGAACTTTTTTCAAGAGAAATTGATCGCTCACTGATGAGCGAACTAAAAGAAATACACAAGAAAATTTCCACATCTAGGAAAAAAATATTTTGTAAATGTGCGTTAAACTGTGAGTACTTTAATTTGTTAATATTTTTTTTGGTGTGTTACATATGAACAAATATACATGTCAACTCTTATTTTATTTTTTTCTCTTAAGTTTTAATAAATTTTCGATTAATCGATATATAAGCAAACTTTGTCTCTTTTTTCAGTTTTTTTTTAATGTTAAACAAAAAAAACACATATAGATAGACACATCTTGCACAATTTATTTGTTTATTTAAAAATACATTTTTTTCAAGAGCGTTGAAATTCATTGTCGCGTTTGACACATATTTCTTGATTTATATTCAATTTCATCAAAATCTGTTGAAAACTTGTCTGTTTACAACTGATTGGCTAATCGGTTCGGCATCTTTCGACTCTTAGATAATCTGCCCGAAAGCTGCCGACGTTAATTTGCCGTAAATTGGGTCGGATTCTGTATCAGTACCAGCTTATTTAATGATTTTTTAGTTAAGTTGTTTTTTGTAACCGACTGAAATACAACTATATTCGTTGAATTAGCATAAGATGTTAAATAGTTATATAATGATTTTCTAATTTACACACTAACATTTTTTTTTCTTTACCATTAGTCCCCATACTGTCAACAGAAAAATTAAAATGTGATTCTATTCTATTCATGCTATTATATGTCAACAATCTGGGATGAAACATATTCGATTTTAGAATGCATGTTCACTTTACTACATAAATATGACCTAAAATTATCACTCAGTTCTTCACCCCATTTTTTTTTCAAAACTACATTTTTGTCATATTGCTACCACCCTTTTTTTTTGTCACCATGGACTGAGGTTTTATATTGGGTTAATGAAGGGCATGAGTTTTTGTTATTGTTATTTTTTTTACAATCTTGCATTTTTTATGGGTAAAAAATAGCCAAAAGACTTTACCTGAGTCATCCTCTGCCAGTAGGCATAGGTGAAACGTTGACATATTGCTAGCTCCAGAGGTGATGCTGTGACATTGTCATGTTTTTTTTCGAATGGTTTGATATGCATACAGATTGACACACCTGTATACGTATACAGCCTACTATTCCCAAATAGTCACTCATCTGGTACTGACCACACTCAATGTCGCTTAACTTCGGTAATCTAACAAGAACCAGTGTATCAATATGATTATGAACATAATTTTAAACTATATAAAAATATTACATTAAAAAAATGCTTTATATTCACAAATTAAACAAAAACCCTTTTAAAGCATTTGTGACATTTGCACTAATAAAGAATATATATATATATATATATATATATATATCCACTACGGCACGGGTCAACAAGTTAGGAGTTTACATCGGCCGAAACGTTGTTGAGAATGTGTGACATTTGCACTAATAAAGAATAAGATAAAGAATAAAATACATTTTTTACGTTCTAGAATTTTATTTTGAATTTAAGGCTTTTGAGAGATTTTAATAATTTTGTTAACTACTTTATATCTTTCTGGTGTAATCTAAAAAACGAGCACATTTAAAAAATAATTATTTGTAAATTTTCTTATATTTACATGTGTTAATTATAAAAATTATTTATTCAGTTCTTTATAAATACTTCATAAGCATGTGCTAAAACGATTAAGATTTTCTTCGATTTTAATATAGAAATACATGCCGGAAATATTTTATGCATATTTTTTTAACATTTATTTGCTACCGTTGTATAAAAAAAAGAGTTATCTCCCCATTTATTGGAAATTATTTCTCTTTGCTCAGCATGACGATGAATTAGCTCCCTGGAGTTTTCAAAGATTCCAATTTGATTGGCCAAGGCAATTCTCTTTGAATGTGTTTGCCAACCTGTCTACATCCAAGGACCTAAACTTTATTTGTGTATGAGACATACAAGAGAGCCGTCTAAACAATCGTTAAACTGACATATTTTCATAGATGAACTTCAAGCTGCAAAATATAATTAGTTTTGCTAGACATTTCCTGTATTTGTTTACTGTTTAATACATATATTATCCTTTTATCTCAGTCTTGTGTGCTTTCTTCTATATGCTTTCTTGCAGTATCTTACTAACTTTAGCAAGTGACAATTTAACCGTTCTCTGCCAGAATAACATCAGCTGTTGTTGTTAAGTGAATGAGATTTCTGCACAGAATCCACAAAGATTGTGACTCTGGTCTGCAGGAAGTAATCCTTGTTGGCTGTAGCTATTTGTTATACCTGGTTTTTACTCCATCACTTACGGCATCAAGGCCTAGCAGTTAAAGGCAAAGTAGGAGGTCAACTCAAAATACACAATTGGGTCTGCTCCTAACACGGCCATGCTTGCCACATCAAGACAACCCAAGTAAAATGGATCCTGAATTCTTATCAGATACCAGTTAGCTGGGTAACTCTACTATGCTGCCATCGTGAAAAAGGGTTGGATTTAAGGTGGGAACTGCTGTTGTTACATGTCGAACACACTCTGTACTAACTTCTCTTGTGTTCCATATTTTGGTAACTTTTCTATGAAGGATGGATACTACTTCCTATAATGATTAGTTCAGTTGTTTGGTTTTACGGCATATCAACCCTCTTTAAGGTTATTTCATGCCGAATCGGGTTATTTTGGTAAACGTTTTTATGCTTCAAGTTCTTTATATATTCAAATATTTATTCATGGTGTTTGGTTGGGTTATTTTGTAGAGGAAAAATGTTTTTGTTTTGCAAAGGGAAAAGAAAAAACAATAACATCGATGTTTGGTACATTTTACGTCAGGAAGCCGGTATCTTCAGACAGAATTATCTGGTAACACCGGTCCTATAACGCTGACTAGTCATTCGGCAGTAATTTTGTTATTGTACCTAGCTTAATTGTCATATAATATAGACACTAACGAATATATAGCAACACACTAACAAAGTTAACCCTTGATGGGAGCCATTTTAAGTACAAGCAACAATAATTGTAAAAATCCACTATTTAAAGCAAAAAACTGAAACATATTTCTTTATTTTATGTACTAACGAGTCACCATTTATCAGGGCCAAAAAGCCACTCAAGAATAAAGGTTAATTATTTTGTCAGGTAAACAGTGAGGATTGGTAACAATGGTTTAAACTGGGCAGTATTTGATTATTTAAGAGGATGGCTCAACAATTATTTTTTAACATTGGACTTGAAAACGACTATATTGTAGTCAGCTGGGAAGCAGCCCTGTAGTATTATGTTCCACAGACGGGTAGTTCTTGAAAATAACTTAATCCTGTGAGTTCCGTTCAGTTTTAGGTACACAGAGTAAAATAGTAAAATTAAAGTGGTTGTTGCGATACAAGTTTTTGTATTGAATGTTTTACCTTATTTTACTCTTATACAGGTGGCAAACACTATATATAAGAAAATTCTTGAAACTTTAATAAAACTTTTTACCCACTAAGGCCTGTCGAATTGGAACACAAAATATCTAATTAAATTATTATTGTCTATCTATCACAAAAATTCTATTCATGTGTCCTAACTTGAGTCAGGTATATCATTACAAAAGGTTTTTTTCTCACAGAATAAATAAACTAGTGATAAATAAAGTGCTGGAGTCATTATAGTTGTGACTCTATAACTGTTGTTTTGACAAACAAATCTTAATTTAAGAATTAGATTGATAATTATTTGTAAAACTAATGATGACAAGACCACTCAAAATATTAATTCAGACAAAAACAAATTTCTCTAACATTGTAAATGTTATCTTTTTTTACTTCTCTATAATATAGTCACGATCTCAATAATGGTCATTGATAGCTTCCGTTTTATAAAATCAATGTTTGACTTTTGTTAGTCAGTTTCTTTTGTGAAACTTTTGTAGGCGTTCTTTAAAACAATATAATGTATTTCGATTCCATTTTTTCATAAAACATTTCGTATATCTAGGAAGGAATTTCAGATTACTATCATCTAACTAGATATCAACAGCAGCAGTATAGGCTTTAACAATTTAAAAATGTTCAGAGTTAGAAAAGATGTGACCAGCATGAATAGCTCAGTTGTTAGTGGATGAATTTAAACGTCATAGTTTTGCTTTCAGTATCTGCTGTTTATCTGTTTAACAAGCTTAAAATGATAACAACTTCTCATGGTTTCAAACAATTTAGTTAGACTAATAATTTAATAGCCAAACTATACTGCAATTATAATAATTACATTTAAATTTCAAAATTAAATTAAAAATAAGATTTTATAAAATAAATAGACTTACTTTAACTAAAAGAATTAAAAGAAAATTAAAGTAAAAACAATAGTGAACAACGTGGAAGAAGGAATGAGAGACTGTCTGTTTTTTAATTTTAAATTATTTTTCTATAAGCTCTCTACCTAGCACTATAGCTCCACATGGGCAACGCTGCTTAGGGTCAGTTAATATATACAAAAGTTAAGTATGTGTATATATTTATATATTTATATTACCCGATATTCTCCTAAACTAATAAACTGATCTTTATGAAATTTGGAATGTATATTCTCAGTAACACGGTAAGTAACATGAGCACTTTATTTTTTGTAAATTCTAACATGTACGAGGTGCATCTATATATAATGAGAATATATGCTTATATATTTCTATGTCTAGGAGTCACTCCTAAACGTATCAACCGATAATTATGAATTTTGGAACAGAGCTTCTAGGCATAAAGGGTAGGTAATGTGGGGTATATTTAATTTTATTTAATTTCATGCAAAAGTTACAATGAAAGGGTAGTCCTTCCTGAAATTTCAGATACCTCTGATTTTTGTGAAATTTTAATATGTTAAGTTTATTTGAACAATTTTAAAAGGACTTTAAAAGGATTTTAGGGGGAATAATATGGGCACAACTGTTCATTTAAAAATTAAAATATTTCAAATTTTCATTAAATTTTTACAATATGTGGTAGGCATCAATTAATAAATATTCCATCAATTTAAGTTTCTTTGGACTATTTAAAATGGATTTTACAGGGAATAATATGGGCACAACCTTTCATTTAGAAAATTAAAATATTTCAAATTTTCATTAAATTTATCTACAGCTATTAGACACCAATTAAGCAATATTCCCTAAATTTTAGTTTTTTCTTAAGACCCCTTAAATTTTAGACATATTTTTAGAATCAAAATCATGTAATGGTCTGTATCAAAATTAGGATAAGAATTCTAAGCATAAGGTTTAATAGCATGATATCTTGATTTTAATTTTCGTAAAATGACATAAAAGTAGTTCAAAACTGTCCCATTCATTGAATTTCAGGGACGGGTATTTTTCTAGTATAAACATATATGTATAAACTGTAACATCTTGTATATTTTTTTGATAAATACTGTAACTTCTATATAATTAAATTTGTTTTTACAAATCAAAAGATTATTTTTTATTTTATTTTGTGCAACGTGTCAGCAAATATTTATTTTAACTGTGTTCCTTGTAATGCTTTGTATGTATTTGCTATTATCCCCTTATTCCTCAGTAGGTAGTCTAGTTTTAGTCTAACTTCTTAAGAAACTTCATCTCTCTCCCATTTATTTTTATAGTAATTTTTTTATTCTCATTCTCTTTCCTTCTATATATCACTTAACTCATACTATCTATCACTGCTGCATTGTCTAACTCTATGCCTGTTAAGGTCTATATTGGTTAATGTAAAAGGTTTTGTCATTGTAAAAAACTTATGAAAGTACATTTTTATAATTAATATTTGGTTTTAATGTATGTTTACTTTATATTTGACTTGATTTTTCAATTATTATATAAATCTTCATATTTATTCACAGATGCCTGGAGAAAAATGGAAGTATTTTATGCTCACATGAATGTGAAAGGATATTATTTTGAAATGTCTCGATAAGCATTTCCACTTCATTTATTAATAACAAAGAAACAAAGCACAATCTTATATTAAAAGAAAAAATGCAAAAAGACACAGTAGAAAGACCTTATTCCTGTGAAGAGTGTGGTTCATCATTCATAAGAAAAGGAAATTTAAAATCACATGTTCGAACTCACACTGGAGAAAAACCTTATCTTTGTGAAGTGTGTAACTCATCATTTACAAACAAAGCAGATTTAGAAAGACACATACAAATTCACACCGGCGAGAAACCGTATTTTTGTGAAGTGTGTAACTCTTCATTTATAACAAAATATCATTTAAAGATGCACATGCTAACCCACACCGGGGAGAAAACTTTTTCCTGTGAAGAGTGTAGCTTATCATTTACAAGGAAAGATCATTTAAAATCACACATTCAAATTCACACTGGAGAGAAACCTTATTCTTGTGAAGTCTGCAACTCCTCATTTACAAGAAAGGATCATTTGAAGTCACATATGCGTACACACACTGGAGAGAAACCTCATTCTTGTGAAGTTTGCGACTCATCATTTACAAGGAAAGATCATTTAAAGTTACATATGCGAACACACACTGGAGAGAAACCTTACTCTTGTGTAGTCTGTGGCTCATCATTTGCACAAGATGGTCCTCTAAAAAGACACATGCAAATACACAGTGGAGTAAAACCTTTCACATGTGAAATATGTGACAAATCGTTTACAAGCAAGTCTAACTTAAAAGTACACGTTCAAAGACACATGGTAGACAAACCTTATTCTTGTAAATTGTGTGATGCAACATTTATAGGGAAATATAATTTTAAATTACACATGGAGACACACACTGAAGATAAAACTTATCCTTGTGAAGTGTGTGGCTCATCATTTATAAGGAAACATAATTTAAAGTTGCACATCCGAACCCATACTGGAGAGAAACCTTATTCATGTGTAGTCTGTGGCTCATCTTTTTCACAGAATCCTCATTTAAAAACACACATGAAAATACACACCAGAGAACTTCGACTGAAGTAAAATTAAACATTAAGAGAATAAACCCCCAAAATATCATTACCACAAGTATGCCTTGAAAGCAACATGGTTCCTGAAAGAAATAAACATTCTATTAGTAGTGGTAGGGGAAAAAGGCCTAATGAAAAAAAAATACCAAACAACAATCTCTAGAAGACCAAGCTATAGCGAAGTACAGGAAGCAGCCCTAAAAAAGACAGCATCAATTATTAAAAGAACCCTCAGATATAAATTAAACTCATAATTAAAGAAAGTGTTAGCATCAGGTGGGGGTGAACTTGATCTCATAACTACTTGAACTAAAATAATAAAAAAGAAAAGAACCTTTTGTAAAATTTGTCACTTCTGATTTTCACTAAATTCCAAATATAAATATTATGCAAAAAAAACTGCAGTGTAAAAAACTGTATTCCTGTAAGCCTTTCGTCAGTATCTTTAATATTTTTGGCAAAAACCTGATCTGATCTGTAAAACAAAAACTGGTATTTTGTAATTGAACTCAATTCAAATGATAATTTCTTCAAAGTGAAAATTCTCATTTAGTGATTTAATCACTTAGTTCACCTAGCTAATCTGGTATGCATTAAGCAGTGACTTGTTCTAGGTCAGACCTAATTAGCTTACATTCTATTTAAGCATATAAACAAAAGCTTTTATTACATATATCTCTGTGTGAACATGTCATTGCTACTATAATACTTATGCAAAAATGCTTTTATTGCACACATTAAGTTAATATATTCCAAGTTAATGATGCCACAGGAAGTCTTCAGGAAAACGTCGAAAATTAGCTAGTCAGATCTTTATCGTCATTGATTGTATACAAGATGACCGGGTGTTTTGGGAGTACTTCCCCCTATTAGGGGGGGGGGGCATCTAATTAATTATGTATAATAAAAGGAATGCAAGTCCCTAGACATAAACTTTGCTGAAGTTTCAGATCTACAAATGACCGGCCTTTGACAGTGAAAATGTGATTGCCCAAAACAACAAAGCATGCGCCACTAACGTTCAGAGTGTTGGGCAGGACAGAGATGAAACTGTCTCAATCAAACCAGGGTGAATACCGCTGCTATAATATCAATTGTACTCAGAAGTAAATTGTTCATATAAAGATATTATTAGCTTTACAGGCAGAATATACATAAAAAACGGGTACAACGTGAGAAACAGAGGCAGATAAACTCTACACTCTGTGTCGACTACTGTGACAACCAATGTGTCGAGTAACAACACATTTATTAAGATCTGAATAATTTCCAACGGCAGTGCTATATATCTCCTTGCATCACTCAATGTCTGTGTATGCGGGTGTGTGATGGTTGTGTGTTCTCTACAGAAAGAAAGGTTAGAGAATCTACATAAGATCTAAAAGTGTATTCTCATGTAAAAGTTAGTGAGGAAGAAAATGGAAGTATTCTTGTATCTCTAAGTGCATCCATAAGAAGGCTATGAGACAATAACCTGCTTAAAATCTCAAATATATCCTATTTTTATGAAGTGTAAATTATATGTATCAAAGTTTCCGAGGTAGACAATGGAAGTAATCCCGGATTCCTATGTTTCTATCTATGTGACTCTACCTCTAAGTGACTCATTGGGATCGAACATCATTAAAATTTTAACATGTATATCCGATTTTAATGATATTTCAACCATAAGTTAAATAAGACATCCAATTTTAATTAAATTTTAGCCATCAGTTAAATAAGAAATCCGATTTTAATGAAATTTCAATCATCAGTTAAATAAGACATCCAATTTTATTGAAATTTTAACCATCAGTTAAATAAGACATTACATTTTAATGAAATTTTAACCATAAGTTACCATAAGACATCCGATTATATTGAAATTTCAATCATAAGTTTAATAAGACAATTTAGGAAGTTTTATAACATTTAAGATTGTTCCGAATATATAAGGACATTAAAGTTGAGGAGGGGGGGGTAGAAAAAACAAAATAGGTGATATGGTATTATGAGCATAGTCAACAAGTACATAGTAGTGATCCTCAGTATATCCCGGGCAACATCAGGTCTTTCTGCTAATAAATTATAATGGAGAGTCTGTTTGGCATGACGGATACCATTGCAGACTATGAGATGTTTTTTTATTCATTTATATAAAACTACTTTGGGAAAGTTATGAAGTAAACCTTTCAATTCCTGTAACCGTCAATTAAACTATTGGAATCATTTTTTTTTAATATATTAGCAAAAATGGTTCTCATCAAGAGTAAGTTGTCCAGGCAAATAGCGATTGTAATAGTTTAATATGCAATATATAAAAAGAGTTTAAGATATATTGAATGTCATCAGATAAAAATAACACCAAATAATTATCAAACAATGATAATAATAAGGAACTATTTTCTGATTGTCGTTTTAAATATTCATACCTTTTTTTCGGCTGTTTAGCCTATGTGTTTATGTTTTTATGTGTTTATGTGTTTATGTGTTTTCACTTGTTTAATTGTTTTGACGGATTAAATTCTCTATGAAAGATTTTTAGAAAATGTTTATGAAAGTAAGGCAAACACATGTGTATTATGTTGAGGTGAATTTTTCAGTAAACACCTTTTATTATAACTTTGATTTCTCGGTTTTCCACTGAACTGTTTCTGATCTGTAAATCACCAATGAGAAGTTTAACAGATAAAAATAACCCCTTTCAATCACTGTGGTTACCATTGTCATGTCATTTGCTGCCTAATTCCCTTTACCTTCGACACAAGTTTTTCTTTTATAGACACACGAAGTTGAAGATCTTGGCATTTAATGCAATTATCAAGTTTGTGTGTATTGCATTGCTAATGGAGTCGTTTGTTTGAGGCTTTAGAGCTAATATAGAATTTGAATTATTTTATTGGCCTATTTGGGCTGCACACTGATCATAGAATACAAATAAAATATAACTAAAGATTTTCAAATGTTATTTTAAAAACCAATTTTGAATTATACAAACATTGTATAAATTTTATACAAACGTTGTATAAATTTTATACAAACGTTTGTATAAATTTTATACAAACGTTGTATACATTTAATACAAACATTAGTATAATTTTTATACAAACATTAGTATAAATTTTATACAAACGTTGTATAAATTTTATACAAACGTTGTATAAATTTTATACAAACATTGTATAAATTTTATACAAACATTGTATAAATTTTATACAAACATTGTATAAATTTTATACAAACATTGTATAAATTTTATACAAACATTAGTATAAATTTTATACAAACGTTGTATAAATTTTATATAAACATTGTATAAATTTTATACAAACATTAGTATAAATTGTTCTCACGAACAGTAAGTTGTTCAAATAAGTAAATATAATAATTACATGTTACATCATCATTTCATTACCTTCATATTCGGTTCAATGTCTGTTTTACATGCTGTCATGAATTGGATGGCTTTTAGATTTTTACTTTTAACTAATCTATTAATACCCAGGTCTTTATTTATCCCTATTTATCTCAATTCCACCCTTATCACTCCCTCCCATGTGTTTCTTGGCTCTCCTGTGTGAACTGACCCTGCTACCTCAACTGTTGTACTACTACTAACCCAATAATCCTAATTCAACGAGGCCATATCATAAACGTCTCCTGTTATGCACACATATTTCTATACTACCCACATTTATTCTTCATCTTAGATCATCAGATCTAAGCCTGCTCTTAACACATCTATCGAGTCATTCTTATATCATTTCTCTCCTTACAACACATGTCCTCAACTGACTAGCTTCCACTTCCATGCACCATCACACTGCATACACATGACTGATAGACTTTCTCCTTGGTTGATAGTGATAACGCTGTACTAGTTAGTAATGGGAGAAGTTCCGACTACTTATTCCATGAACTCCTAACTCTTGACATCACACTAGACCCTGCTCCACTCTGTGCTCCAATTCTATAACCAAGGTAATATAACTTTTGAGCAAATTCAATAACTTACATGAAAGATATAAAAAGATTCTAAGATATGTTCACTCTCATTACATAGAAATAGCACCTAAGAATGATAAAAAAGATCTGGTTAGTGTGTGAAACTGATGTCCTTTAAAATTAAGTTCATGTTGCTTTCACAGCAGTCGAGGGAGTGTCACTCCAACTAATTGATTAGACCATACAGTTGTTCAATGAAAATTGTTGTAAAACTTTCTAAAATATTACCTTTATTTTCTGTTAGAATACAAGTCATACAAACTTCTAACTTAAGAAATGTATCAGCTTATCTCTAAAATCACATGTATTTATTTACCTTCTGACCAGGAGGTTAGACACAAGGTCAGATGTGGTTTTGAGAGGCCAGAACACAAGATAAAGTTCACTCCTACCTATAAAAAATGTCGGAGCAGTGCAGTCGGAATTTAGGGGCAGCTCAGTCGATTAGAAATAAACTAAGCCCTTCCTAAAAAGAAGATAAAGCCTGAAAAGATAGAGCCAAACCTGAGCCGTACAGAAACAAAGCCACTGTCGGACTGATTGTTGAGGTAGACAAATCTACACATCATAAATTATATCACATTTATTTAATGCTAAATATAAAGATATTCCATCAACACACAAGTCAGAGAAACGATTATGCTTTGAAGGAATCATTATTTTATTCTTAGTAAATGATTAAATGTCACAATTTCTCTGAATTCTAGTTTGAAAAGACACATTCAAAGGAATTCACTTGAATAATATTAGATTCGTCAAGAAAACAATGGCTTTACATATATGTAGAGAAACCTAAGCATGGATTGGATCGATTACCAAAAGGCATGTGATAGTGTGCCCAACACATGGCTTCTGCGCTGCCTTGAATTATATAAGATTCATTCGGTCATCAAGAAAACCATATAAAGATGTGGCAAATAATCATGGTATTAAGCAACACTAATGGAACAATAGCAATCCCTGATGTCAAGATCCGAAGAGGAATGCTCAAAGGAGATAGGTTAACTCCTCTACTCTTTTGCTTGGTGATAGATCCACTAAGTAAATTACTGAACAAAAGCCAGAGGGTCTACAACCTGAACCAAGGTCGCCAAGAAGACCCAAACAACAGTCACCCACGTGCTCTTCATAGATGACCTCTAGATGTTAATACACTGACTTAAACCGACTCTTGCAGGTTGTCCATATCTTCTCCAAAGATATTAGAATGAAGTTTTGCCTGGACAAATCTGCCAAGTGCTCGCCTAGAGCTGGGCAGAAGATCCAAACGTAAAACATATAGCTTGATGAAGATACTGACATCAAAGACCTTGAAGAGCAGGAACAATACAAATACTCTGGTGTAGTAAAAAAAAAAAACCATTCAATTGAACATGCCAAGAGTAAAAATTTACAGAGAATATGTATGCCATGTTAGAAATATTTGCAAAACACAGCTCACAAACAAGAACAAAGTAGCTGTCATTAACCAACTAGCAATGCCAGGGATTACATACAGCTTTGGCATTATTGATTGGCCACAAAAGGACATTAACAGACTATACACTAAAACAGGGAAAATGTTGAACCTGTACAGAGTAATGTACAGAAACAAATGTCTACCAAGGCTGTATCTGCCAAGAGGAGTAGAAGGTATGGGTCTCTCAGAAATTGACCATCAACATCGAGCCACTATTGTGAGCACTGGCCAATATCTGATGAGCTCCCAGAAACCAAACCTTATGATGTTACACCAACACTAAGAAACCAGAGCCAGTAGAACAACCTGTATCACAAAACTGGCCAAACATTTTGGACCGGACTGTCTTACAAATGAGGCAGAAACAGAAAACAAGCCTGCCACGGAAATAGCCCGGACGAGCCGCCAGAAATACACCAAGGCCTTCCATTAAATAAAACTGGAAGAATGGGAACACCAAGGTGCTTAATATTTTCTGGATGAACTATCCCAGGAATATATAGACAAGGAAGGCTCTGTAGACTGGCTCAAAAGAGGATCGATCCACTATGATCAGGAGAGAATGACAATGGCTGTCCAAGATCAAGGGTTGATGACCAATGCTTTTAAGATAAGTGATCTCAGCAATGACACGTGCAGGTTCTGCCACACAGAAGGAGAGAGTGTGAGCCACCTGATATCCAGTTGTAAGGTTCTGCTAAGGGATGGCTACTATGAAATGCGATGCAACTAAGTGTGAAAATATCTTCACTGGACCATCTGTAAAAAGTTGAATATCCATTGTAGCAGCAAGTCCTGGGAGCATATACCAGAAAGAACAGTTGGAAATAAGTCATACACCATTCAATATGACTATGCAATCCCTACAGCTTCATATCTAAACCTGACATAATGATATGGAACAAAAAGGAGAAAGTAGCAACCCTAGTTGAAGTCTGTCCTTAATGATGCTGGCTTAAACAGATCTGAAAGGGAAAAGATTACAAAATACCAAGGTCTTATGTACGACATGAATAGAAACTGTAATCTCAGGCAGATCTCCATCATTCCAGTAATTATAGGAGCAATCGGACTCTTGAAAAAGAATTTCAAAAACTACCTGGCGAATATACCCGTTGAACTAAGTGAAAGAGAGATACAAGCAATTGCACTTAAAGGGATGGTTAGAATCTTGAAAAGATCACTCGGTTGGAGTGTCTGAAATAGCAGATGAATGTTAGCCATCCGGTAGGATGCCCCTATCCCCAGCAAAAACAAAAGATAACAAAATTAAAATAAAAATACACAGCTAACAAATCAAAAGAACTGCCATTAACGAACTTGCCATGCCAGTGATAAACATACAGCTTTAGCATTATAGACTAGCTACAAAAAAGTATTAACAGACTTGACACAAATACAAGGAAAATGTTGACATTGAACCAAATAATGTACAGAAACCCATGTCTATGAAGGTTGTATCTGTCGAGAGGCACAGCGGGTAGGGATTTCTCAAAAATTAACAATTAACATTGAACCACTATTGTGAGCACTAGCCAATATCTGATGTGCTTCCAGAATCCAAAACGTATGATGGTACATCAACATCAAGAAACAAGGGCCAGTAAAACAATCGCCTTCACAAAACTAGCCAAACATTTTGAACAAGATTGTCTCACAAATGAGACAAAAACATGAAACAAGCCTGCCATGGAAATAACCCAAAAGAGCTGCCAATAAATACACTATGACTTTCTATAGTAGAAAACTGGAATAACTATCCCTGGAATATATAGATAAGGACGACTCTGTAGACTGGGTCAAAAAAGTATCACTCCATTATGAGCAGTAGATGATAATAGCTGCCCAAGATCTTTAAGAAGATCAGTGGTGTCAGTAATGAAAACAAGTGCAGGTTCTGCCACCCAGAAGTAAAGAGTGTGAGTCACCTGAAATCCAGTTGTAAGATTCGGCTGGGGATGACTATTATACAATACAACACAATGGAGTGTGTAAATATATACATTGAACCATCTGCGAAAAATTGAACATCCAGTGTAGCAGCAAGTCTTAAGAACATGTCATCTCTAAAGCTACATACTTAGAAAACGTTACTCTTTAACCTGATATATGTATGATATGGGACTAAAGGAAGAGAATAGCAACACTAATTGAAGTCAATGTCTGCTAAACAGAACTGAAAAGGAGAAGAGAACTAAATACCAATGTCTAATGTACAACATGAAAAAAAAGTATATTTCAATAATTCCAGCAATAATAGGAATCACTGGGCTCATGTAAAATAACTTAAAAACTACCTGACGATTATTGTCGGTGGACCAAGTGGAAGAGAGATCCTTTAGCCATTCCCCATAATTATATTTTTGCTGAATCTGTTGTGCGAACCCTAATATCAGGTTGGATATCATATTACAGAGTTCCCACTATTACCACCGACTGTGATGGATCGTTCGAATCCCATCTATCCCAGGATTTTCGGGATTAAGTGTACAAATACAACTTGATATCTTCCATCTTCTAATGGGATGATAGAATGCCTCTGTCACTAATTGAAAGCCGTGTTGTTTGCTTATCTACATTAACAGCATTGGAGCAAGTATGTACCTATTATCATGTCATGCAGCCACCAAAGAGGATATCGGAAACTCCAGCTGAACTAAATTACGGAGTAACTCTATCTTTGCTGATCCCAATATATTTAATGGTAGCAGATCTAGCTCTGTATGTAAACAGATTGCGATCTTATTTTTATAAGCTTTTAATTAAGAACCCTTGGCAGAAGACAACAGAATTTTCGGTCCCGAAAAAACATTTCGTCATTGACTCATATTTATCTTTGAAAGAACGCTGTGAAAGCCCCTCTAACTCCACCTTATACTTGTACTTAACGCATGATTGCACATACTGACAAACTGTGAACCCTAGATATCATGGGGTAAAAGAGACAATGTTGATTGATAGGGTAAAACGAGCCTTTTTAGACATAACACAAGAGCCTCATATTCTCTCTACATAAACTTTGCATCAACCAACTCTAACTACACCTGTAAAATGGCATACACCTCCAAAAGACACGTATGTCACAACCACATATAGTGGTCGACGAGTACATTGGTAAAAACCGGTATAAGATGCTCTATATATATAGAATAAGTTTTTTGAATTTTTATACTCTATCCTACCTTTACATTAAAGGCGTCAATATTGAACATTTTTTATTAAAAAATACTTTTCCCTGAAAAACAAAAAGATTTTTTATCAAATAAAAAACAAAACAAAAATTCCATAAACTGTGTTCACATTTTCTGTCATTTTCTTTTCAACTGCTACACTGCCCAACAGACTATCTTTTCTCTGACGGTTTTCTGCCTAAGCAGCAGGTGATGTAGCAGTCAAAAACATCAACTTTTCTTTTCCTTTTGTAAAGTGGTTTGGTCACACGTACACCAAACTCGAGGGTGTATTACTTAAGACCAAAACTTAAACGGACTACTTTCGGACACTTTGACATTTATACACTATCCTCAGAAAGTGTCCAGACACAAAGAAATACCTCCTCTCTTGCCTCTATCACCTAGAGGTTGAAGAGAGCTATATTGACTTGAAGATATATTGCTCCAAGAAGACAACCGAATTTTCTTACTTTATTATTACTTCCTTCAGTGTGACATTGTCTTAACTTTCGGCAACCTACACCTAACTGTGTAGCTTACTTAAATAAATACATATTGTTGTTTATAAAAGGATATTGTTTTCTTTCCAATTGACGACCTTTTTGTTATTAAATATTATAGTCAATGCGAAGATAAGCATCTATACATTTTCCATTTTAGTTGTTCATAAAGATGCCGGCTATATTTTTTAAGGAACTTTTCATTTCGGCATTTTACGAGTACAATAAAATTTGCTACAGCTCATTATTTTTAAAAGTTATCTTTTTTACGAAAGCATGGTTTAAGTAAAACAATATAATGCTCAAACTGATTTCACTCTAAATAATTTGGATGATTGAAATAGGATTTAACCAAAATAAATAATAATCCTAAAACATCGGTTAAAAATAATTTATTTTCGTTTTTGAAAAATAAAAACTTGCTGTGCTGACCATTTTTAGGACTTGGCACTTCTAACGAAACCAGAATGTTTCATCCCCTGACAAACTGGATGTTTAATCCTTGAACACATTGATCCATGTGACAGAAACTCAGTTTCATTCTTTCTACACATATTGTCACTGAAGCGGACCAATCAGATCTCATCCAAGCATCATATCAGCAACCACTCGAGAGGCAGTATAAAAAGGATGCGTTTCTTCATTTCAGCTTCAAAAACAGGGCTCGCCCCCAGGGTTGCCATATGGTAAACTCAGCAGTAGCAGTGTTTTCCTCTCAAATCCCTGCTGGACAATAAACTAGTAAGCTATCATCACTATCGTCATAGAAACTACAGCAGCTATCAACCGAATCATGTATCTTGATCAACATCTGCCAGCAAAAATTCAACAGCATCGACGTCAAAATCAACAACTCACAGTGAAAAAACCAAATGGGATTCCGACTAGGATTCATCATCATAGCAGCAATCAACCAATCTATGCACCAGCATCATAAGCCAAAGGACGCTTCGATCAGGACAATGATGATGATCATCCTATGGTAACATTCCATAAGCTTTCCTATCAACTCACTGAATCAGCAACTTTTCTTATGTCACATATTTATTTCTTTAAAATCAATTCCACTTTAATATTTAGCTGCACGCACGAGTTTCTTTTCCATTTTTTGCCATTGCCGTATTTTATGTCTGTGTGTCTTTTCTTAGTTATAAGACCGATCACGAGCATTGACAATGTGTGTGTAATTGTTCTGGCATCTGAATCTTTCTGAAGGGCTTCCACCTCCTTTTTTCCCCTTCGCATTAAACTAAATTTAACTAAATATAACCCATATTAGTCATCTTTACGCCTACTAGCTGTGTTCAAAAATTCAAAATGATTGGTTAATTAGTTTATGAATGAATCCTACACATACACATTAATTAGGTATGTGTATATGTTTATATAAGTAGAGATAGATTGCAAATTCATGTATTTTTTATGTTTGATGAGTAAATTTCAGACATCATATCAGGATAACATATTTTTTTTACAAAAATATGAGAAGAAATAAATTATTTAAATTCTTCACTTCTAAAATTAATTTACATGTTTCTAAGTCTTAGTCTTTTTTTAAAACACTACAAGTAATCTATGTCTAGGCTCAGAAAACTAGAAATTTGACCTTTAGAAGAAAGAAAAGTGCAAATAAAATGTGTCATGAGGAGATATTCAGACGGTTGTTTTAAATGTTATTTTCCAAAAATATCAAATATTTTATAGAAATATATGTTTTGATAGAAATTCTAAAATTCCATGAATATTCCTTTTCCCGTTTTTTTGGAATAGAAACAAAATTGATATCGTTGATAACAAGGTTAAACATGAAGTCAGATTTTTTTTTCAATTGGATTTCTTTTTACTAAAAAGGAGTCACAACTTATCTAGGTCAGATGCTACTTGAGGATTAAGGTTACTGAGATGGACTTATTTTCAGAATTAAGTGTGAATATTTGTGGAGACGGTTCTAGTTAGGAATCTATTGACTTTGAAGATGACCATGTTGTAATCTGCAGGGAAATACATGAACTGTTGTAATCTGCAGAGAAATACATGGACTGTTGTAATCTGCAGGGAATACATGAACTGTTGTAATCTGCAGGGAAATACATGAACTGTTGTAATCTGCAGGGAAATGCATGAACTGTTGTAATCTGCAGGGAAATACATGAACTGTTGTAATCTGCAGGGAAATAGATGAACTGTTGTAATCTGCACGGAAATGCATGAACTGTTGTAATCTGCAGGGAAATACATGAACTGTTGTAATCTGCAGGGAAATGCATGAACTGTTGTAATCTGCAGGGAAATACATGAACTGTTCATGAAAAGAAAAAATGAAAAAGTTCTTTTCATGAAAATTTTGCTGGACACATGGGAAGGTTTTTTTGATTGTGGAGCAAGACGGATCCTTGCTGTGAAGGTATTACAAAAAAGGAACCACAGATTTCAGCTCAGTCGAACACCTTCCATGGAAATAACGATAGTGTAGAAAGATACTAGTTACGTCTCTTCTGTAAGACTGAAAGTAATTTATTTTGTTTCAATGTTTAATGGATTATCTGCCTTGTTTAGTTGGTAATGGGCAGAAAAATGTAGTATCTGTTCGGATACTACATTTCATTGTTTATGCCCTCGGCCAAAGAAGAAATCCTTCTAGACTGAGTCAATTTTAATTTTTGTCCCAAACAAAAGTGACAACAGCAACACAAGCAGGAGCTACTACAGGCACCATTACAATTTTGAATCTGTGCTTAATTTATAAGCTCCGTGCTGATTGGTGCAAAATTTTACTTCCTTTCCGGCTTGTCAAATCAGGGGACATCTCTAATGTTAGCTTAACACGTGATGAGACATTATAAAAGGGATAGCACACACTTTACCCCATCTTTCCTTCCCATGTACAGGAACTGACAACAACATCATCCATGTTGCACCTACATACTCCAAAACTTCTCTCCTAGGATGCAATAGAACGCCCCGGGCCAGAGGCCCGGGGTTTGACAAGCTCCAAGGATCTAAAATGGCTACTTCTGCCGATACATGTGGAATAAATAATGTAATATACACACACATAGACACAGCATTATTTCCACAATCTTCCCTATCAACAGGACATCTATTTAACCCCACGTGTGACTTCATAATCTTTCCTCTTCGTCCATACTCATGGATATATTCATTTTCTATCATTCTCCTTTTTTCACATGTTAACAAAGACAATCAATAAGATCTCTTATCTATACTGGTGATCCCGACGTGATGTGAACAAACAACCTTTCATCTATTTTCTATACCCCTTTTTTAGGAAAATGGATTTTCCATGCATAAAAAACCGACCTTGTGTTTAACTTTGACCTCGTGGAAAGGAAAGTAAATAGGAACTATTCAGTTTCAATGATAAAAACTTTGAAAATTTATACTGTGAACGTATTACACTTACCACAATACAAATGAAGAGGAAAATACATGCATGCTTACTGTGTATGCATATAATCATCATCATCATCATCATCAACACAGCTGTGTATAGAATATAACTCATCATCATATCCGGTTTAATGTTCGTTTTACATGCTGGCATGCGTTGGACGACTTTTAGAAATTGACTTCTAAACTAACCTATCTCTGGTCAGCCAGTTTCTCTCAAGTCCATTTTTATCACTTCCTCCTGTTTCCCTATGAGCTGAACCTGCAACCTTAACTGTTCTACATCTAAGAACTCAAGAACTCTCATCCATTCTTTCAACCTGGCCATATCATCAAAGTCTACTCTTCTACATACATCTTACTATATTATCCAGACTTAATATTCATCTGAGAGAATAAACATGTCTTTAAGACTCACATTACACATCATATAATTCTCATATCATTTCTCTCCAGGATACTCATGTTCTCAATCCACACTGGCCAGGTTTTACTTCTATACATCATTACATGCCTGATAGGTTCTTACCTTGTCAACAGTGGTAACACTCTACTTGTTAGTAATGACAGAAGTTCTCTGAACTTACCCCATCCACTCATAATTCTTGCAACCACATGTTCCATCCTGTGCTCCAATGGTATCACCAAGGTAAATAAACATCAAATATACTTTGTTCACATCTGAGTTCTCATCCATCTTACACTTGTCTTACACTTCTTGCACACAAATTGGTAATCATCCTTAAACTTACCAGTAATTTCACTGCACTTCTGATGTATCCAATACTTACACGCATCACAGATATTGAATTGCCCATGACTCCCTTTCTACAAACTGAAATTTTCTTTCTTTTGGAGCTTCAAACAATGCAACCACTGCTCATCACTTTGGTCTTGATAACATTCACTTGTAGACCTTTATTTTCTATAGCATTCCTCCAGGTCTTTAACATAACAAGCAGGTCTTCCATTGTTTCACTTGTCACAAGTACTAAATCATCAGCATATAACAGTAGCATCTCTTCTCTAGACAACCCGTACGAAACGTTTAAAAATGTCTTTGATCTTATTTTTCTTAAAAACAGAGAATCATACCAGCCCAAAAAGTAATGTTCTTAGATTGTCTCCATGATAACCCCCCTTGAGTAGACTGCCTGGTAGTTATCTCTAATGGATATCTCTTGTGGTTAGCCTTTGGGTGGTCGAATTGTGACTAGTGAGAAAGATTTCCATTCAGGAAGGATTCCAGAAGATGGGGGGATGAAACCTAAGCTGCTAGGCATGAGAAAGGTAGTGAGTTGATATTTCGGTGAGTTGGCAATCAGTTGAAGCTGAGTGTCTCTCCAGGCAAGGTATGCTCATTTGGGGCTCTTAGCTGAAGGATTGGGTTGATAGGATTTATACTTTATTTCACCGGCATAAAAGATCTCATTTTGCAAGTCTGCAATTCAACCCCAGAACATGAGTATTTTGTGTAACCTCTAACAAATAAACCTTGTTATAAACTGAACTTATGGTTTTATTTGGGATGAGAATTTTATTGCAGCACTAACTAAATAGAACAACCTTTGACCGGCACAACATAAGACGATCATGGTCAGTGCAGTGAACGCATGCATACATGTTCACACCCACATGTATGCGTGCGTTCACTTATGGTTAAGCTCTCCATCTGAACGGTGATAAAGCACCCCTAAAGAGCCAACAATTTCATCATGGCGCCTTCTCTCTACAATTAAATATATAGAATGTTACATGTGTATGGAACAGGAATTCCTCTAGCTGTATAAAAAAGGCATTTAATATTTCATTATAATTTGGATACCATAGAAAGTCTTTCTTCAGATAATTGGTCCTGGTGTACTGCTCTTATACCCTGTCCTATTCCATGGTGATGCGTTAATAATGTAAAAAACTATGATGATAGGGAAGAGGATCGATAAGAATATTTTATTTATCAATGTAAAAGTCTGATGGTAACTGAAACTGCTAGATGCATGATGATACATTTTTGAACAACCGTAGCCTGTTACTTTCCTATCAGCAACAATCACATACTTTGTTGTTATCCGAAAGGGAAGTCAACTCTGATGGGTAAAAAAGACACACACCCAAAATATTGGTTGGCTTTAGATACTTTTCTTATTTCAACTAACTCTAAAAATATCAATCATTTTTTTCTCACCAATGTAACAATCAATAGTTTACTTTTTTTGGCTTTTGCTAGATTTTACTGGATTCTAGGACCAGAATTTAACTTAGTGCTCTGACTTATAGTAGAATAGGAGAAGGGGTACTATTTCTTATAGTAGAATAAAAGAAGGGGTACTATTTCTCACATGAGCCAGTGTAGGCATGCTGAAAGTATCTTTTTGGGCTTTGAATACTATTTTGTTTTAAATATTTGGTCTGCATTTAATTGTAGAGTAAAGTATCCTCATATCAGGTTGTCCTGACAAACCCTGTAAAGAGATACTGAAGACACTTGAAGCTAGTATCTGGTAGGTATTCAAACGCTCTCTCTTTTGTGAGTTCGCATGTGTGTCTTTAGAGTAGATTTGCTAGTATATGATGAGTCACACACCTCACAAGAATAAGGTTTCTCTCCAGTGTGTTTATGCATGTGTGTCTTTAAATGAGAGTTAATTGTAAAAGATAAGCCACACACTTTACAAGAATAAGGTTTGTCACCAGTGTGGATTCGCATATGTACTTTCAAATTAGATCTGTCCGTAAATGATGAGCTACAAACTTCACAAGAATAAGGTTTCTCTCCGGTGTGAATTCGTATATGTCTCTTTAAATCAGATTTTGTTGTAAATGATGACCCACAAACTTGACAAGAATAAGGTTTCTCTCCAGTATGTATACACATGTGTATTTTTAAATGATATTTACTTCTGAATGCCGAACCACATATTTCACAAGAATAAGGTTTCTCTTCAGTGTGTATACGTATGTGTTTCATCAAATGAGATTTTGTTGAAAATGATGAGTCACACACTTCACAAGAATGTTTTTCCCCGGTATGGGTTCGCAGATGTATCTTTAAAACAGATTGTGTGTCAAATAATAAGCCACAAACTTCACAGCAATAAGGATTCTCTCCAGTATGTGTTTCCATGTGTAACTTTAAATTATATTTCTTTGCAAAAGATGAATCACAGACTTCACAAGAATAAGGTTTTTCGCCCGTGTGGATCCGTATGTGTGTCTTTAAGTTATATTTCTTCGCAAATGATGTGCCACACACTTCACAGCAAAAAAGTTTCTCATCAGTGTGAATTTGCATGTTTCTCATTAAATTAGATGGTGTTGTAAATTAATTGCTACATACTCCACATGAATAGGCATTCTCTCCAGAATGGGTTTTTGCATGTGTGACTTTAAATTATATTTCTTTGCAAATGATGAGTCACACACTCCACAATAAGATGGCTTCTCTCCACTATGGGTTCGAATGTGAGACTTTAAATTATATTTCTTTGCAAATGATGAGTCACACACTCCACAATAAGATGGCTTCTCTCCACTATGGGTTCGAATGTGAGACTTTAAATTATATTTCTTTGCAAATGATGAGTCACACACTCCACAATAAGATGGCTTCTCTCCACTATGGGTTCGAATGTGAGACTTTAAATTATATTTCTTTGCAAATGATGAGTCACACACTCCACAATAAGATGGCTTCTCTCCACTATGGGTTCGAATGTGAGACTTTAAATTATATTTCTTTGCAAATGATGAGTCACACACTCCACAATAAGATGGCTTCTCTCCACTATGGGTTCGAATGTGAGACTTTAAATTATATTTCTTTGCAAATGATGAGTCACACACTCCACAATAAGATGGCTTCTCTCCACTATGGGTTCGAATGTGAGACTTTAAATTATATTTCTTTGCAAATGATGAGTCACACACTCCACAATAAGATGGCTTCTCTCCACTATGGGTTCGAATGTGAGACTTTAAATTATATTTCTTTGCAAATGATGAGTCACACACTCCACAATAAGATGGCTTCTCTCCACTATGGGTTCGAATGTGAGACTTTAAATTATATTTCTTTGCAAATGATGAGTCACACACTCCACAATAAGATGGCTTCTCTCCACTATGGGTTCGAATGTGAGACTTTAAATTATATTTCTTTGCAAATGATGAGTCACACACTCCACAATAAGATGGCTTCTCTCCACTATGGGTTCGAATGTGAGACTTTAAATTATATTTCTTTGCAAATGATGAGTCACACACTCCACAATAAGATGGCTTCTCTCCACTATGGGTTCGAATGTGAGACTTTAAATTATATTTCTTTGCAAATGATGAGTCACACACTCCACAATAAGATGGCTTCTCTCCACTATGGGTTCGAATGTGAGACTTTAAATTATATTTCTTTGCAAATGATGAGTCACACACTCCACAATAAGATGGCTTCTCTCCACTATGGGTTCGAATGTGAGACTTTAAATTATATTTCTTTGCAAATGATGAGTCACACACTCCACAATAAGATGGCTTCTCTCCACTATGGGTTCGAATGTGAGACTTTAAATTATATTTCTTTGCAAATGATGAGTCACACACTCCACAATAAGATGGCTTCTCTCCACTATGGGTTCGAATGTGAGACTTTAAATTATATTTCTTTGCAAATGATGAGTCACACACTCCACAATAAGATGGCTTCTCTCCACTATGGGTTCGAATGTGAGACTTTAAATTATATTTCTTTGCAAATGATGAGTCACACACTCCACAATAAGATGGCTTCTCTCCACTATGGGTTCGAATGTGAGACTTTAAATTATATTTCTTAGCAAATGATGAGCTACATACCTCACAAGAATACGGTTTATCAACAGTGTCTATTTCTCTGTTCGTCATGGACTTAACTTTTGCTGTAACTGAAGAGTAATATACTTTAATGAAACGATGTTTTTTCAGTTGGGTGGATTAGCATATGAGGAATAAGATTTCTTTCACATGTTCATAGGATACTTGAATTTGTCTCATTGTTACTGCGCCCTGTGAATGAATAAGATATTTTATTTATGAAGTTAATTTAAATATAAGGCATTATACATTATATCAAAATATTCAAAAATGCTTTCAACAATTATTATTTGTATGGCATGATGATAAGTGTTTGCTAATAGACTGGGAGTTCAAACCTCATAGTCAATCAAAGACTAAAAAAAGTTACTTAATGCTTTTTTACAAAATACTTGGCATTAGAAGGTACAGATTAACATAAGTGGAGAAATCAAGGGTAAGTGGTGGCGCCATCTTACATATTGTTGTAGTAGTCAATGAAAAGGGAACATTTGAGTTGTCCTCGACTACAGTCAATGATTTTTAATTTTATTGCAAGGTAATGAGACTCTTTGATATTTCTATTGCCCATAAATGCTGGATGGTTATTTGAGATATTGATATTAATAGATACTGATATATCATGTAAACAAACCAATTTAATACGATAATCAGGCAACACATATATTAATTACGTTTCACTGCTAATGAGTCCAAAAATAAATTCAGTTGGATTTTCTTCTTCAAAGTAATAACGCACATATTTGAAGATACATTGATTTCACTATGCATATAAAAACAAATAAAATTGAAATAATATGATTTTTAGTGACCCATTTAGAGTTATTTCATGCCGAATCCAGTCATTGAAATAAACAAATCTTTTTGTAATTTTTTTTCTCCTTAATATCTTTAAGTATGTATTCATGGGGTTCGCCTTTTTACCCAGAAAGAATATACATTAAAAACTGATTATAAAAACACAAATGTAAAATTTAAAAAAATTAAAAAGTCTTATGGGTTACATAGAACAGATATTCCTGTTTGATCTGAATTTTTTCTGTTGTACTTATTTATTATAATCATCAATATTATTAAGTAATTATCCTAAACTAATTGTAAATTTCTTCAATTTTACAGAACTTGTAAAACAAAATCATTAAAGATGGTTAAGAACAAATAAAATTAAATGTTGACAATGTAATAGAATTTACAAGTATTTGAGAGAATCATGTTGCTAAAAATTTAAATATATATGAATTATTTCTCTTGAACAGAATAATATATTATACTATTAATATACAAAACTTTATCTTAAACTTTGACCAAAAAATAAATTCAGGTAATTTTGTTGTATTTTTGTTACTATTTGGAGTTCATCAAAACATATAATAAAATGTGTATGTTTCTCTCAGCTAAAACTTGTGGAAGATGAAAAATGAAAACTTGATCTACGTCAGAGTATTAGGAGTCAATGAAAATGACACATCAATACAAATATTTTCAGATAATAAATGTACTGAAACAAAATAATAAAAAAATCAATTATTTCACAGGTCTAATCATATTCTCTTACATTTTACTGAATCAAACAAGGTAAAGGGAATGGTAAAGTGTGTCATTTGATATGATACAAAAGTATCACAATATTTGTTTGAAGTTACACTTCCTTTAATAGAGGTAAAGCTGATAGAATGAAATGCTCACAGGAGAAATCATGTGATAACTGCCAACATGAGCTCCAATTTCATGTTCTGCATTGGAGAACATTAACAGCAACAACTAACTTTTCTACAGCAATGAAAACAGTTTTTCCTTCCTCTATGTGAGTGTCAGGCAGAACTTCTACAGAGCTTCTTCACAAAGGCTTTCTATCTGTGGAACATGTTATCTTGGGACTGCTTCCTTGCAGATGCATGGTCATTTTCAAATCCAATGTCAACAGATTCCTGTTATGAACCGCCCCTGCTAGTAATTTGAGCTTTCCATCAATCTTACCTAATTCTCTCATGAGGTTCTTTATCCCTCAACTGACAATTATTCCACCTCATTAACCTTTATCCTCCGGATAAGAAGTGATCCCTTTAGTAAAAAGAAATCCTGAATGAACGTGGCAACTAGGCAATATGCAATGGATCTCAATAAGAAAGACAGTAAAGAAAGATGTGAGTTATTACAGTTAACATCACTCAACAGCTGCATATGTTAGCAGTGCCATCGTTTAAACATTTACAAATCTTACAAAATGATAAAAAACAACTTGGTGGCTATTTTTTGGAAAGTCTTGACAAATGTGTCATTGTACTTTATAAACATTTAAATTTACTTCAGTCTTTTGTTCTAAAACATACACATCCATATTAAAGAACATATATTTTGTCATTGTACTTTATAAACATCCATATTTAAATCTACTTCTAAAACATCCACATCCATATTAAAGAACATATATGTTGTGTCATTGTACTTTATAAACATCCATATTTAAATCTACTTCTAAAACATCCACATCCATATTAAAGAACATATATGTTGTGTCATTGTACTTTATAAACATCCATATTTAAATCTACTTCTAAAACATCCACATCCATATTAAAGAACATATATGTTGTGTCATTGTACTTTATAAACATCCATATTTAAATCTACTTCTAAAACATCCACATCCATATTAAAGAACATATATGTTGTGTCATTGTACTTTATAAACATCCATATTTAAATCTACTTCTAAAACATCCACATCCATATTAAAGAACATATATGTTGTGTCATTGTACTTTATAAACATCCATATTTAAATCTACTTCTAAAACATACACATCCATACTAAAGAACATATATGTTGTGTCATTGTACTTCATAAACATCCATATTTAAATCTACTTCTAAAACATACACATCCATATTAAAGAACATATATGTTGTGTCATTGTACTTCATAAACATCCACATTTAAATCTACTTCTAAAACATCCACATTTAAATCTACTTCTAAAACATACACATCCATATTAAAGAACATATATGTTGTGTCATTGTACTTTATAAACATCCACATTTAAATCTACTTCTAAAACATACACATCCATATTAAAGAACATATATGTTGTGTCATTGTACTTCATACACATCCATATTTAAATCTACTTCTAAAACATCCACATCCATATTAAAGAACATATATGTTGTGTCATTGTACTTTATAAACATCCATATTTAAATCTACTTCTAAAACATACACATCCATACTAAAGAACATATATGTTGTGTCATTGTACTTCATAAACATCCACATTTAAATCTACTTCTAAAACATACACATCCATATTAAAGAACATATATGTTGTGTCATTGTACTTCATACACATCCACATTTAAATCTACTTCTAAAAATTTACACATCCATATTAAAGAACATATATGTTGTGTCATTATACTTTATAAACATCCATATTTAAATCTACTTCTAAAACATCCACATCCATACTAAAGAACATATATGTTGTGTCATTGTACTTCATACACATCCACATTTAAATCTACTTCTAAAACATACACATCCACATTTAAATCTACTTCTAAAACATACACATCCATATATAAGAACATATATTTTGTGTCATTATACTTTATAAACATCCATATTTAAATCTACTTCTAAAATATCCACATTCATTTTAAGAACATATATTTTGTGTCATTGCACTTCATACACATACACATTTAAATCTACTTCTAAAACATACACATCCATATTAAAGAACATATATTTTGTGTCATTGTACTTTATAAACATCCACATTTAAATCTACTTCTACTAATGGGACAATTTCTAAAACAATCAACTTTTGATAGCCGTTGTGGATTTGTTTCAATGTCCTACATTTGATGCTTTATCATGATTTGAATGATTTCCCTAAATAATTGCTGTTAGCTGCTGCAATATGAGTTAAGAAATAAAATATTAAGAAAATCATTAAGTATAATGTTTACATCAAAACTGCATGTGTAGTTTACAGGAAAATTAAAAAGATTTCAAGTGTATTTTTGGAAAATGTCAGGGTTTTTGTCAGCTAACACTGATACAATCAGAATTTCTGAACATTAAAATGTGCTGTTTTCTACGTTTGTAGGCATGTCCATGTGTTTAACATACACAGAGATTAAAAAGCTAAGTATTGAAGTATTCAGTAGAAGTATGAAGGGTAAACATTGTATTGTTGTCACTGATCAAAAAGTTCTAACCTACTTTTTGATAAACATAAAGCTTCGAAAACTAAAACTAACAAAATCCATCCCTGGCTATCCAACTATCTACTTAAAATTTCGGTATCTGGGAAGGTGGATGTGAGAGAAACAAGAAGGAATAGGGTTAGGCTATGATAATGACTGTTGATAGTAAGTGATATATACGGTATCCCACAAAAATGGATTAAGATGTACAAATGGCACAAATGAACATTACTACAAAGATTATAAAAATTACTGAAAACTAAAAGTAAAGATGACAACATTCAGGTTTAATTGTAGGGAAATGAGCCAAATTTTAATAAGTTTCTTTTCTTTATTTGGGAAGGAAGGAGGCGATCGGGGAGGTCGGAATGGGGATGAAGTAATGTCGCAAAAACGAAAGACAATCAAGGAATATTGTGTTCGTCCACATTGGTCGACCGGCATGTGTTTTCATAAACCGTCTCTTTGAGAAAAAGGAGGGGCTTATATATGAACACATGATGACAGCGAAATTCAAAATTAATGATTATTAATTGATGTGTGTGAGAGAGAGGTGTACATTACATGTGGACACAATTACCAGTTACTTGACATCCTAGGCAAGGCTATAAATCTAAGTCCTCAAGTAAGTTTTGATATACTGATGTATGAATGCACACCAAGTTGTATTAACAAGTGCACTTTTGTCATAAATATATACCTTAAAACATTACATCATAATCTGTGCCATCCTGGTGTATCAAAAATTAGAAATATTTCTTTTAATATTTGAAAATGGAATAAGAAATAGCTGTAGTAAACATGATAGAGATGGAAGACATCATAGAAATTGAAACTATATGAGATTTGCTTTAGTTTCATGTGTACGGGTCAGTGGCATTTTCGTCCAGAACTGTAACTCTTCTCCAGTGAATAAAGAAGCTATTGCTATAAGTAAGCGTATATGAAAATTATATAGCAAAATGACTCTTATTTTATCTATAGGAATAATATAAAAATAAAGACATTATTTCTCAACAGATATGTCACAATATATGAATTTCTCAATGAATCAAAGTATAAACAAAAGGTGGTAATTGTTGTAAGCCAACAGGTCTCTAGTACTCAAGTAACTATGAAATCCCACAGATACGCTAAAAAGGAATAATTTACAAGGTATGAAATTAAAACCTGCTGGAATCAGAAATATTATTGAATTCAGTTCAGGACAATAAGCAAACAAAAGCATCATTTTATCAAAATGCTGATGATGTTTCAGAAATAGAAAAGTAGAGTCCTTATTTACTAGCCACCCTATGAGGGCAGAGTTGGACACAAGGACGGTTTTTAATGTGGGGAAATCCAGCTACCAAAAATTTCTGGTAGGCTAGTATGTATAAAATCCTGAAGATATTTTAAAGATAAAAGTAAAAATTGTTACAGTCTAGAAGAGAAAAGATTAACTGTTGTATCAGAACAGATACTACATTTTACTCTTAGCCAAAAGGTCAAGGAGAAAAGTAGAATCTAAACAAGATCTAAAAACAGTGTGTATCATCAAATTCCCCTGAGGTAAAACAGACCTCCACTATACTGGTTTTTAAGCTAGTTGTAAATAATATAAGTTAAAAAATTCTATTTGGTATCATAAACTAAATCACAACAGTACATTCCTCTTACATGTTAAAATCAAATATTTCTTTTCATATTTGAAAATAGAACTGAAGAGAGAGCTGTAGTACATACAATAGATGGAGAAAGGCCACAGTAATGTAAATTGTTTTTGCTGATGAGATACCAACTCAATGAAAAACCGGGATGGATGGATTGTAAGTTCAATGAAGAAAAATATTATGAGAGAACTGAAAATGCTTAATGGAATGAACAAAATTTGATTACTTATTAAAATGGTTTATGTCAAATATTTGTTGATGTTAAATTTGAATGTTATAGTCTGCAGACAAGCAGTTCTGTAGTATTGTGTTCTTGGAATGAAACTCTGTTCATGGAAATTCTGTTTGATGTTAGGCACATGAAAGAAAGGAATGTTCTTTGCAGTTATGGCAATAAGACAAGTTCTTGCTGGGAATTTCTTACAAAGAGGGATCAGAGATGGAAATCCTGATAGAGATCAACTTTATTATCAGAGAAAAACGCCTGGTTTTATTCTGGTCCAGAAATCTCCCGGAACAAAACTACTCTTCAGTAGAGAACGAAGCTATTGCTATAACCGAAGCAATCAAAAGAATAGTCATTACTTCTTATTATTATCACTGGCCAAAAATCTGACATTTTCGATTAGTATCAAACTTTGAAAACTAAAATCAACAAACTACATTGCTGACAAACTGATTCCTCTATTTACAACAAAGCTTTCAGATATTGGATTTAATGCAGACTAATGCAATGGGGAAAAATGGCTTCTTATTTTTAAAATCAAGCTCCTCTAGTTTTTTATGAAAATTGGTCCAGACAAGGCATACAACCGCTTGATGTAAGGAGCTAACAAGAACTAATATGATTATCGCAAATAAAGCAGACCAAGATTATAGGTATGAAGAAAACAGTCAGCAGAAAGAGAGTTCCACAAGCCTGCAGTTCTTGGAAAGAAGCTACTGGAATAAGAAACTGTATTACAATGATGTATCAAAACAGCGAATTGATGGAGACTACTAGACCAACGAGTTAAACAAGCTGGAACAAAAGAAGTGGAGAATAAATCACATAATTCTGAAGAACACATGCCATAATAGTAGTTATAGAAAAGACTGAGACTAGCAACATCACGTCTGTAAAAGATAGCGTTCAGAGAAAAAGAATGGGTAGGGCCAATCGAATTACAGATACGTTTCTGCACCTTATCAAGAACCCTCAAATGGGATAGAGATTCACCAGCCCAAATATTACAACAGTACTCCATACATGGTATGATTGTAGATTTGTAGAGATAGAGAATAGCCTCAAGTGTGAAAAAGTGGTCGGAGCGATAGAGAAAATCGACTTTATGAGAAGCAGAAAGAGCAATGGATCTAATGTATGAACTAAGAAATGTTTGATGAGAGACAAAGACTAAGAAGTTTCAGAGTCGATTTCTCCTCAAGAGCAGAGCCATCCATGAGAATCTCAGAAAAGAAAAGGGGCACGCCTACGATTGAAAGGCATGCGCTGAATCTTAACTAGATTAAATGAAACAATCTACTCGTACTTCAATCTATAACTGAACTCTGGTCAATTTCTAGATCAGCTGCATATTTCAACTGATCTGAAGAATATGGGTGAAAAGCAACACAAGAATAGAGAGTAGTAACATCAGTATAGATGTTAATTTTCTGAACAATATTCTCTGGAAGATCATTTATATAGAGAAGAAAGAGTTTTAGGCCATGAATAGAACACTGAGACACACCAGCATTGATAGGAAACGAGAATGAAGTGACACCGTCCAAAGTTACTTGCAAGCTTTGATCAGAAAGAAAAAACCTAATAATGTCAAGAACCTCACCACCAATACCAATGTAGGAGACCACACTTTTACTACACATGATCGGATCATTTTGACCCAGTTGAAATGAATAGTTCTTACTTTGATAAGCTCCTAGGACTTATATTCACTCCAGACATAAATCAAATCTGTTGCTAAGGTTACTGGAAAATGATTCGAACATTCTACCATTCCAGCAAGTACCTGATTCCAGATGCATTTCTCTACCTGTATAAGAGTCGGATAGGTACTAAGATGGAGAACTGCTGATATACCTGTGAGTACAAAATCGACTTTGCAATCTAGTGGGGGATGATCTCTTACCTACAACCGTTTTCACAGAAGAAATGTTGGTAGTCGTTCTCTACTCTATCGTTATGTTCATTGTCAGATCTCCAATCTCTGGTTCCCCATGTCCAACATTCACAGCAAAAACCCGGCTAGCTACAACAACTACAAATAACTTTCCTTTCTTCTTGTGTGTATGTAAAACCAAATGGAACTTCCACGAACTGCATTTCTTTCCAAGAACTTCTCATCTGCTGACCACAATAACGTAGGTCTATTACACAGTTGACTACAACATGGCCATCTTCAAGTAATGAAGTAAGTAGTCTAATTCTGCAAACTGACAACAATCTGAGTGGTGTTTGGCCTTGGAAAAAGCTGACTTATATATAAAAAACATTCTGGTCTATGTTTTTTTGATGAATGATGGACCTTGTAAGGTCTACAGAAAAAGTAAAGAGAATAACTAAAAAATACAATGTGTGCCAGAGAAAAATCAGAATTTGTTAAAGGAGGAAGCACATCAATCAGTCAACCCTTAGAAAGATTTGTAGATGAGGTGGTGAGAAGCTTGTTGGAGGTTGTCATTTTGTTGTAGGGTCGCTGCGTCTGTATCTATCTTACTGGTGTTGTTTGAAATAAAGAAAAGGGTCACCAAGTTTTTGGTTAAAAGGATAAACTGCTCTACAATTTAAATCAATTTTATTCAACAGTTTCGTCAACATAAAACATGATCCAGAGTTATGAAAACATGAATATAAGACAGGTTAATTAAGCCAACATGTAAATAGTATAGAAATGGAATTTAATCTGTTAGTTTCATCTCATCTAGCAGAGCTATTGCTAGAAGAGAGATATATATTTTATATATATTTTGTCACATTGACGTCTCTAATGGAACTGTTTATATTTCATGGAAAATAGTCTTGGATGGAAGTAGAAATAGCCGCCTACATGAAGAGTGTTCTTATCTATTATGTAACTGCTACAGACTGAATATAAATGTCCAGGACACAAAAAGTATTTATTGACAGTCATTGTTCATCTTTACTACAACTCAACTTATTTTGCATATTTGGTTTGCAGAGTTACAAGTTAACAAGATTTGTTCAGAGGAAAGGAATAGCGACTCAGGTCTACTCTGTACAACACACAGGAAGAAGGAACTTTATGAAGGAGGATGAACCTAACGAAAGTACCTACTGCTTCAGTGGTTGTATCTGTGTGATGGCAAAGGCTAGGCCCACTGCTCACAACTGTGGTTGGTTATAGAAAGGGCATCCAATCATATGAACTCTGCAAACTCAGATGTACAGATGATATGCTTCTTTATGTCATCCGGGAGTCTCAAGAATGATGAATTTTATCAGTTTGAGATATTTGTTTCGAGAGGAAATGAAGAGAATGACTGAAAAATGCAATGTACACCATAGAAAAGTTACGATTTGTAAGAAGAGTAAGTAATAAAAGCAAGGAAATAAGTGACTGTCAATAGTGAGTCATCTAAATGAATAAATCATGTATCTAAATAACAGTAACTTGTTTTGATGGCAATATAAAAATGAAAAAACTTTTGCTTGTATTCATTTATATCACTCACTATTGATGGTCAATTATTTACTTGATTTGATTAATTTACTTGTTTTTTGAAATGCTGTGTATATAGTACAGGCAAAAGAGGTAAAAACATGTATGCCTCTTTTGCCTAATTATTTTATAAACTGTCAGTAATAAATTAATGTTTGGTGCTAATCATTTGTAATTTTCTTCCCCTGTTTTGTTCTTATATATTTCATAGTTTCATCGATAGTAACAGTAATTAAGTAAAGTGATTGAATTAATTAATCAATAGTAATTTATAACTAAAGTTGTTTATCTTTGACTTTTCCATAGCTAGAAGTGTGTTGATTTTTTCAATTATTTTTACATGTTTGTCATGCCATGATACACTTAGGCGGATCCATTTATGGCAAGGACGAAGCAAGTCAGAGCCACTTCCATCGCTTGATTCTGGCTCAGGACCATCACTCACACAACAATGGTTCAATCGTTACAAACATTATTTCATATTTTTGCATATTTGCATGAACAACTCTTATACATGTGAATTTTTGTGTGTTCATTGCACAGGCCGTGGTCATATTTTCAGGAAAAAACTGCAGTGGGAAGAGTGGTAAGCGAAGGGGTTCATAAACAAGTGTAGCAACAGAGAGTTGTCCTTCTTTGCAATTTTGTGAGGTTACAAATTTAGTGGGCTTTGCACTATGAGAGAGAGAGAGAGAGAGAGAGAGAGAGAGAGAGAGATCACCCACAAGGTATTTCTCTCTAGTAGGAAGCGATTTGACCGAAGAGGGTAGGGTTAGAGGACTTCGGCCAAATCACTTCCTACTACTTCGTTGCCTTATTCGTCTAATATTTTGTAAATATGATTCTTTCTAATTCATTCGTCTTTGTCCAGCATTTGCAATTTTTCTTCCCCAAGAAGAAAAAACACTAAAACCCTACCAGTCACCTAAATCCAGGTGGCAACAGACACTCTAAAAAAAACGAAAGGAAAAAAAATGAATAAAAAACTTTGGAAAAAAAACAACAATTTATCAGGCCCCGACATCAATTTGCATCCCCCCCCCCCCTCAAGCACAAAAAAAAAAAAGAGAAACAAAATTATAAGATTTTCCTCTTCTGAGCAATCAAGTAAAAACATACGTAATATTTTGTTTGCAAAAGAGAAAAACTTTTTCCTGTTCACTGAGCATTCAGGTAGCTACATACGTTACGACTCCGGAATTTCCGTAAGTACTGGCATTCTTAGATGGCCATTCTGTACAAACACTGAAATGTATTATTTGAACTACTGTTCTCATCTTGTATGCTAGTCTACCAACGTTTGGACAGGTATAACCTCCGACCTTCAAGTTCGACGGCTACATCAGTGGATACGTTGATGAGAATAACATCCAAGTTTATCAATCCGTACTTCAAAACTTCTGAAACATAAAACATTGAAATTGTTTTTTTTCTTCCAAGTTCATCAGGTTATTCACACGTAATCGCCTAAAGGATAGAATATCATACTTTTAAGAGATGGGGTGATTTAGCCGAGCATCTTCATCTAGAATAATACCAAATATTTGTTTCATAATTTTGCAGTAATAATCTTTAGTAAAAGAATTTTTTTTTAATCTAAAAAATCTTTGCATATCTTAGCCGTTAATTTTAATGTGCGAAAATCTGAGAATCAAGAAATTACAATAATCCTTCTAGACTGAGGCAATTTTAATTTTTGTCCCAATCCAGAGTGCCCCTTTATGGGGAGTTGGATTTTCCCCTCATTAAAAACCGACCTCGACCAGAAACTACATCAAATTGAACAATTTAATACGAGAAAACTTTAATGAGTGCAGAAAAGTTGATTCGTCTTACCTTTGTTACGTGTGTCGTTCGTCTTATTTGGTTATTTTGCAGAGAGAAAAATTAAAATTATTAATATATCTTTATTATTTAAGATTAAAGAGTAAAGTGAGATTTCTTCAGTGAATTGTTTATCAATTAAACACGAAGAGTGAAAAGGGGAGATAATTTATCAAATAATAAATAAATAAAATTACGCCCCCCCCCCCCTCCTGAGAAGGAAATAAATTTATATACAGGCGTGTATGCATATTAAATATAAATGGAAATAAATTAAATATTGAAGAAATATTAGGGTCAACGGCTACCAAGAGCTAACTTAACATGAACAGAGTTTTTTTGAATGAAACATTAAGGAAAATAACAAAACATTTAGGTGCTTATTTACAACAGGGTCCCTGGAAAAAATTATTTTCATGTAAAATCAGTATTTTGTACTTACTCAGGCATAGTTTCTCACTCACGGTACGCAAAAGAATTTAAAAATATCAAGTAGAACTTTAATTAGAACGATTTTTCCATTTCCATAAGGGCGATGTACAACGTCTATTCGCCAACATTTTGGGTGTGAGCGATCGATGGAATAGCCAAGGGCAATAACTTCGTTGTTATTGTTAGAATTTAAAAAAGAAAGGGTGCTTAAGCATATCCGCCCCGACATTAAAGAATTGAAAGAATGTATAAACGTTATTATGTACTTACGTGTTAGCTGAAAATAAGATTGTGCAGAAAAAATTACGCAAATTCATTCAGTAGTTATTTAATTATTAAAAAAAAAACTATTTTAACGATTTTTTTCACTCGGTAGATATTTCCACCATTTTGTATCTTAGATTTTCCAGTGGTCAAGAACGATAACTCATATTTTCACGATTTCTTGGTTTGGGGTTTTCTGATTGTCTGATTTGCGCGTCAACCATCGATATAATTTTGTTGACCCAACAACAGGCGCAACCACAAATCATGTGGAAAAAATGTGGCAAGAGGCCAAAAGACGAAATAAGGCTGAATGTGGTACCCATACGCGTATGATAAACTCATATTTGGCCGAGTTCATGTGGCGACAAAAATTTCGGGGAATAACATTAGAAAACCTTTTTAAACAGATTGCCGAAATTTATCCTGTGGGTCAATAAAATGCTACGTTTTTTTCTCTCTTATATCGTACTTATAAGTTGTTTTTTCAAACTTGGTTATGTCTTTTGTTAATTTTTTTTCTCTCTTATATCGTACTTATAAGCTGTTTTTCCGCAATTAGTAAAAAAAAAAATTTAACTTGGTAAAAAAAAAAAATTGTTATCTCCCTTGTTTACAAAAATGTCAAAATCTACGTAAAATCATTTAAATCATTTTTTTTTCTTTTTCTTATAATTAAATAACTACTGGATGAATTTGCGTAATTTTTTCTGCACAATCTTATTTTCAGCTAACACGTAAGTACATAATAACGTTTATACATTCTTTAAATTTTTTAATGTCGGGGCGGATATGCTTAAGCACCAAAGAAAGAAACACATATGCAATAATAATGATAACAAATATATTTATTAAATAAAAAAAATTAAATAATTATTTTTGATTTCTTCACCTGGGTACTTTCCACAATATAATTTTATAGATTAATAAATTGTAGGTGCTTATTGCCCTTGGCTATTCTATCGATCGCTCACACCCAAAATGTCGGCGAATAGACGTTGTACATCGCCCTTATGGAAATGGAAAAATCGTTCTAATTAAAGTTCTACTTGATATTTTTAAATTCTTTTGCGTACCGTGAGTGAGAAACTATGCCTGAGTAAGTACAAAATACTGATTTTACATGAAAATAATTTTTTCCAGGGACCCTTTTGTAAATAAGCACCAACATTTATATTACGCCTGGGCTTGCATAAGTGAACTCCAGAACATTCACACAAAAAAGGCCAAACGGAATTTTCGATGGCCAAAACACACAAAATTCATGACATTTGGCCATAAAAAGGCCAAACTGGTTTTGCGCCAGCCCACTAGCCAGTCAGCTGACCTTTATTATGTCTTTTTACCCAAATTTTTCTTAAAATTAAGATTTTTTTTTTTTCAATTTAAGGTAATAATTTTCAAGTTTTTTTCTTACTTCTTTCTGATTTTGCTTTCTGCGGAGCGGATTGAACGCCGGTGAAAACCGAGACAATGTCCCTCCTGATTATACTTCATGCTAATTCTCAGAATGTTTTCATTTTTACTCAGAATGTTTTTATTTCTAATAAAATATGCTATAATAATAATATATTTTATTAATTATGTAACATTTCGAGGGTTAGTTGGAACGTTACTAACCCATTATTTCGCTTCTTTTAACTCATACGCCTTTTCGTGTATTTTACACTTAACGTGTGGGAGTGTCTGTTATAATGTTTGCGTATTTTACACTTAACGTATGTGGGTTTGGGAGTGCGTTCTTTATTATGTATGCAGGAGAGTGTTCAATCATTAATTAATCTTAACTTATGTATGTGTACGTGGGCGTTCAGCCACTGGTTACTTTTTACGTATGTGTACGTATGTGGGTGCCGTGTTTCTTTGTCTATTTCTTTCTCTTTTCTCTTTTACAAATGTTCTTCTAATATCAAGTGAAATTTACCTTTGATTTCCTGTCGTTTCTTTCAACGCTGCTGTGATTCATCGCCGCTATTCTATCCTCTTTCATGCCGTGATCGTCGTAGTGTGTGTCGATATCTTCTTTCTTTCATTTCCCATATGGCCATCGTCATCAGTGTGTCTAGTGAACACATCTTTACATATATCAACAAAAGAGAGTCTGAAGACATTTTTTCGAGAGGTTCAAGAAGTTTTTATTTTCTCTAAATTAAAAACACGTAGAGAAGAGACCGTATCATCTTAACTTTGGTTGTCTCTTAAGTTGCTATTTAGTAGAGGGACAATTACAGGACTAGACAGACAGAGGGGGTCGCCTTTGGTATCACACCGAGAGTTAACTTAATTAAAGTTCCAGAGTCCATATTTTCCACGTCTGCCATCGCTCGTTTCCATGGGCAAACTCTCACGAAATTCTTGTTTCTTTGTCCGCGATAACAACAAGTTACATCATCACATCTCGATCTGTTGGCCACTGTTTCTGACCTTTATTGACCCCAATTCTCTGTTTTCTCTATCCTAAGTTAACCTGTCTGTTACTTGCTCGGGGTAAACAGATTCGTTTCCCCAAAGTTTGTGTCAGCCCGACATGTCGCCAGCCATATAATTTCGACCGGAGTCCCAATTCGTACTAACTGAGGTAAACGTTTTCAAGATACGGCCCCTCATGATCTAACAATAAAACTCTCCAACAATTTATAATATTTCAAAATATTACAAGACTAAGAGTAAAATACTTGTAGTAATTTGGATGCTGATGCCGAATCTGCAAACCGTTTTTTTCTATCAGGTCTTAATTTTTTGTAAATTGCGTTCTAAAATTAAACATTTTCGTAAATTAATGCATTTTTTACCTAATACCATAGTTTCACTTAATTAATTCATATGATTTTAATTGAAAATGTTTGTGAGTGTTTACGATATTTTTCAAATATATACAACTATATTAAAGAGAATTTAGCAAGAGAACGGTTCAGTCGTCGCTTGCCGAAGTTGGAAAAATGCTGAAAGAAGAGTGAAGACACAGAAGACAAAGATAAGGAAAATTTGTATTAATGCTGTAAAATATAACAATAATACTGCAATGTCTTGCAAAACTAATTGTGTTTACGGCTTTAAGAAGTCCAACTAATAAAAGAGTTCTTTAACCTCCAAAATAGACATCCCCCCTCCTGAATTGTTCAGCTTCTCAAGTCGTCGCATTCAAATTAAGGTGAAATCTTTCTTACTTGTTGACTGGACTACAAACAAATTCAAAGATGAGACATAAGGTATTTTTATGATTCAGCCCACCAAAATAAATGGCTGTTGATTGATCAAGGAGAATTGTCTTGGTCAATCAAACAAGGCTTTTCAGAATAGGAGAGGGTGTCATGATGGACAAAAAGATAATTACTTTGGGTGCGAAAGGCAGCTAACCCCTTCCTTATACTCTCCCAACAACAAGAAAAAATGCAACGGAAGAAACCGTTGCATGGGATTTAAATGCAAGCAGATTCAGAATATATTCTGATTGCTACACAAAGGTTTAATGTGTATCTTTTTTTACAGAATATTTGAAACGAGTTAATAAGCGATTTAAATTGTTCACATATTTAAATATTGAAATTATTCATGAAGGTTTAATAGCAGTTTCATCCACTTTCAAGTTGGATTTATGTTATCAATGGAGGTAAAATAGCAGTTTGTTTTCTCTTGCTAGTTGAATTTATATAATAAATACAGGTAGAATAGCAGTTTGCAGCCTGTCACACTAAACGTCTGAAATAGCATTTCAATCAGTCCTTCACGCTTAACGGTTTAAGTAACTTATTTGCCAGCCAGTCACCTAACGTTTGGAATAGAATTTGATCAGTCTGTCATGCTTAAGTTTGAAATATCATTTTGATCAGTCTGTCATGCTTAATTTTAAAATAGGTTATTTGTCAGCCAGTCATACCTAACGTTTGAAATAGCATTTTGATCAGTCTGTGATGCTAAATTTTAAATAGCTTATTTGTAAGTCAGTCACACCTAATGTTTGATATAGCATTTTTATCAGTCTGCAATGCTCAACATTTAAATAGCATTTTGGTAAGTCTGTCATGCTTAAGTTTAAAATAGCTTATTGGTCAGCCAGTCTGACCTAGAGTTTAAAATAGCATTTGGATTAGTCTGTCATGCTTAAGTTTAAAATTGCTTATTTACAGCCAGTTACACCTTATGTTTTAAATAGAATTTTAATCAATCAGTCATGATTAAGTTAAATAGCATTTTCATCGGTCGGTCAAGCTAAAGTTTAAAATAGCTTATTTTTCAGATAGTCACAAATTAGATTTAAAAAGCATTTTGACTAATCTGTCATATTAGATTTTAAATATCTTATTTATCAGCAAGTCACACCTAATGTTTGAAATAGAATTTTGATCAGTCTGTCATGCTTAAGTTCAAACTAACTTTGTTTTTAGTCATTCATACTTTATATTCGAAATAGCATTTTGTATCAGTCTGTCATGCTTAAGTTTAAAATAGCTTATTTGTTAGACGGTTAGTTTGAAATAGCATTTTTATAAGTTTGTCCTGCTTAAGTTTAAAATAGCTTATTTGTCAGCGAGTCACACCTAATGTTTTATATATTCTTTTTTATTAGTCTGTTATGCTTAAGTTTAAAATAGCATTTGGATTAGTCGTTCATGCTGAAGTTTAAAATAGCTTATGTGTCAGCCAGTCATACCTAACTTTTAAATAGAACTGTAACTAGTCTGTAATGCTTAAGATTTAAATAGCATTGTTATTAATCTGTCATGCTTAAGTTAAATAGCATTTTGATCAGTCTGTCATGCTTAAGTTTAAAATAGCTTATTAGTCAGATAGTCACAACTTTAATTTTGAAATAGAATTTTGATTAGTCTGTCATGGTTTAGTTTAAAATGGCTTATTCATCAGCATAACGTAGCATAAGCTTGAAATAGCTTATTTGATAGCCAGTAACATTTTACGTTTTTAAATAGCATTTTGATCAGTCTGTCATCATTAAGTTTAAAATAGCTTATTTGTATGGCAGTCACACCTAACGTTTGAATAGGGATTTTGATATGTCTGTCATGCTTAAGTTTGAAATAGCATTTTGATAAGTCTGTTATGCTTAAGTTTAAAATAGCTTTTTAGTCAGACATATACACGTTAATTTTAAAATAGCATTTTCATCAATCCGTCATGCTTAAGTCCAAAATAGCTTATTTGTCAAACAGTCACAACTTACATATTAAATAGTCTGTAATGCTAATTGTTTGAAATATCATTTTGATCAGTCTGTCATGTTTATATTTAAATTGATTATTTGTCAGCTAGTGACACCTAATGTTTGAAAATGCATTTTTATCAATCTGTCATGCTTAAGTTCAAAGCAGCTTATTAGTCAGATAGTCACACTTTACATTTTAAATAGCATTTTGATCAGTCTGTCATGCTTTAGTTTAAAATAGCTTATTTGTCAGTAAGTCACACATAAGATTTGAAACAGCATTTTGATCAGTATCTCATGCTTAATTTTCAAATAGCTTACGTTTGAAATAACATTTTGATCAGTCTATCATTCTTAAGTATTAAATAGCAATTTGATAAGTTTGTCATGCTTAAGTAAAAATAAGCTTATTTTTCAGCGAGTTCCACCTATTGTTTTTAATAGCATTTTGATCAATCTGTCATGCTTAAGTTTTAAATAAAGTTTTTATCAGTCTGTAATGCTTATGTTTAAAATAGCATTTTGGTCATGTTAAGTTTGAAATAACAAATCAATTGTTTATGTTAAATATTTTCTGTTACAAAAACAAAGTTCTTTTTAGTTGTGCAGTTCTTTATCCATTTTAAAATGCATTGTGTAAAGGAGAACTATGTCTCCTTTCGTTTGGATTGTGTTCATACAATGTTTCCATTTTACAATTCACACGTTTTTTTTAGGGGGGGGGGGATACTTGTTTGTCTATCTTTTAAATCAAAGTGTGACTGTAATGATTATAAATATTTTTTGTCTTAAATTGTCACAGGAGACAATGAGACATGATTTGTGTGTTCAAATTGACAAAATATTCTTTTTTTAAATAGCACGTGAAAGAATGATTTTGTAAGCACGTGTATTGTCCTTATCATACAGAATTATTTTAGTTTGTTCTTTAGAAACAAATTGTATAGTTGTTTTTAAATTTCATGTAGATGTTTTTGATTTTCAGCACTTGTAGTTGTTTTAAGCGGACAGCATTATTTTTGTTTTTATAAACAAAGGAATGAATTTTTTTTTAAATATCACACACGCTGATAAGTTTTTTCGTCAACAAGGCAAGTAAGAATGATTTGTCCTTTAGAAACAAATGTATTTTCTCTTTTAAAGTAAATGTGTGAATTTTGTTTTATTTAAAGACAATGTTTTTATTTAACATCACACATGAGTATGTTTTTTTTTGTTTAAAATAATACGTGATTTTTTTCAGCACGTGTATTGTCTTAAATAGCAGAACATATTTTCTGTTTTTTTTTTTTTTTAAATTTTTATTTTAGAAACAAATAGTTTGTTTGTTCTAATGTCAAATCGAATCTATTGGATATACATCCTAATATGTTATCATCAGCGAAAACAGAAACAACTCCAAAATTCACTTCAACAGCAAACACTCAAACGGGGGCCATAAAAATCAGCCCCAAGAGACAGTCTAACAAAAAGGCGCAAAAAAGCCAAAATGTTGATCACGTGGGGTGCGCCCAATTACGTCGGCCAAACCACTGGTCAAAGAGTATACAAGAAAACAGCGCAACAAAATCTGCCTCTTTTTCTCTTTTCTCTTCCTCTTTCCCCCCTTTCCACACTTAACAGAGAATACAAGTACGGTTATCCTTCGCCGTTGGGCGAGGGAGTGCCAGCGCGTCGTCTGACTACTAAACACACACACACACACACACACACACACACACAGACACACAAGCTTACACTCCTTTCATTCATCAACGCATACAACAACACACTGCTGAAAAAAACACACACAAATACAAATGCCTGAACGAATTATCCACTCTCACGCTTACATATTCGTACAACCACGAACAAAAGGCGACACGCACATTCACACACTTCGACACATGACTACACTACGCACATACATACATACTCATAAATCACAGGCATTAACATTAATCGTTTCTCTAACTGGACACTTGAAATGAACACTTAATGCTCTGTAATGTGTAAATATATAACTATTTTGTGTTACTTTTAAACAACGTTTTATTCTTCCTTCAACAATATGCATGCCTTATCTTTTTTAATCCAACTTTCATACATATGTTTCCATGTTTTATCCGTTTTCTCTGGGTTTTAAACATCTCCTTACTAATTAAATGGCCATTACAGGACCGGCGGGACAGTTATAAAAGTGCTCTCCTAAAAAGTGTTGGGGGCGGTTAAATACATGCATATATAACTTCATTATTGATGACCGTAAAGTGGGGGGACAAGTCAAAAAGTGTGTGTGTGTGTGTGGGGGGGGGGAAGGGCTTAAGACCCCCCCCCCCCTGCACCTCCGGTGCCGCCGTCCATGCACAACACATCTTTGTTTTTGAGCACGTGGGAGAATTTTCTGTTTTATAGAAAGAGTCAGTGTTATTTTTTTAAATATTTGATTTTTGTAATGATAAAAGAAGAATGAATAAGAATGCCTTTCGTAAAGGTTTTATCAGCTTAAAATATATACACGTGTTTGGCAAAGTCAATATGGCGGAATCCTTAGTTCCGGCCAAAGGGGAATAACCATGACTCATTTCCTGAAGAGTTACAGTAATTTATTATAACATTTTCCCCTTCAACAATAATCAAGTATGGAATTACAGAAGTTAAATTTAGTCTGTTCTGTACTAGGTTAAAAAGTCCTTATATTTACTTGGAAATCGCCGCATTCTGGACGATCTCCGCACTGACTCACAGGGATTTTTGTTCTCAGCATCCACATCGTGGCTAGTATGGATATGTTCAGGATCAGGTAAGGGATTCTTCTCCTCCACGTCGATATTGTTTTCGTCAGGTGGCGGTTCTTTATGGGCTTCAGGGCTTGCAGTATTGTTTTCATCGTGTTCGTCTTCTTGGTTTGAGGAGTTAGGGGCCAGGTCTCGCACATTGACAGTAGTTTCCGCACCAGAGGGTAGTCGTACATGAGCATAGTAGGGGTTGATGTCTAATAAGGTAGCAGGGGTTACTGGAGGGTCGAGCTTACTAGACTTAGTATGGTTTCTGACATATACTGGGCCTGGTTTCGCCCAAGTGGGAACAGAAGTTCCGGAGGAAGATCTACGACTATATTTGAACATTCTCTCATGAGGAGTCATATTGGTGGCAGTGCACAGTAACGACCTGATTGAATGGAGAGCGTTTGGTAGTATCTCTTCCCAATGAGGCAGTTTCATGTTGCTAGAGTGTAAGGTCGTTTGGATGGCCTTCCATAAAGTTCCATTGAGCTTCTCAACTTGCCCGTTACCCTCAGGGTGATACCTACTTGTTTTAGAGGTGGCGATACCTTTGCCACGTAAGTAATCTTTGATTTCTCCTGCAAGGAAGTCAGCAGCTCGGTCAGTGTGTATCATATCGGGCATGCCAAAAATAGCAAATAGTTGGTTTAGGCAATGGATCACGGTTTTGCTAGTCATATCCTTACAGGGGAAGGCAAAGGGAAAGCGAGTATATTCATCAATTATGGTGAGTAAGTATTTGTTACCACGTACAGAGGTAGGTAAAGGGCCTTTAAAGTCGATGTTTAGTCGCTGGAAAGGTAATATAGCCTGTATGAGTGTTCCTTTGTTACAACTGGCAAATTTAGGTTTCAAATACTGACAGGAAGGGCACGAGTCTGTTATGTTTTTAATTTGTTCTAAAGAAAAAGGAAGGTTTCTTGTCCGGATGAAGTGGCTGAGTCGCGTGACTCCAGGATGGCATAGTGTAGCATGCAAGTCGCGGAGGTCTTGCAAAGTGTGCGTTAATGCAGAGATGCGAGAAAACGTATCAGCAGCTGTATTTTCCGTTCCTGGGCGGTAAGTAATGCTGAATTTGAATTGTGACAGTTCGATCCGCCAACGACATATCTTATCATTTTTAATTTTTGATTTTCTCTTATTATCGAACATAAAACTGACGCTCTTTTGATCTGTAATAACTTTGAAATGTCTCCCGAGTAAGAAGTGTCGCCACTTTCGAAGAGCTTCGACAATCGCAGCAGCTTCTTTTTCGACCGCGTGATGTCTAATCTCGTTTGGACTTAGTGTCCGAGAAAAGAATGCAACGGGTCTACCCTGTTGGTTCAGCGTAGCAGCAATGCAGTATTTACTGGCATCAGTTTCCACTACAAATTCTTTGTCCGGGTCAACAGTTATAAGGATGGCATTACTTAAGTCGGTCTTCAGCGTCTGAAAAGAATTTAGAATAGACGGGGGTAGTGGAAACTCCCTGTTATGGTTCAGCGGCAGTATCTTATCAGAAAAATTTCGAATGAATTTACTATAGTAAGAGAACATACCAATTATTCGTTTTTGCGACTGTAGATTTAGAGGCGGTGGCATTTCAAGGAGTGGTTTTAGCCTCAGGTAATCAGGAGTAATTTGGTTGTTCTGGATTGTGTACCCAAGAAGTGTGATAGAAGTAGTAGAAATGATGCTCTTACTTTGGTTGAGTGTGATGTTGCATTTTTTTGCTACATTATAAAACCTTTGAAGGTTGTAATCGTGTTCTTGTTGATCCTTTCCGCATATCGTGACATTGTCTACATACACAAAAGTATCTGTTAATTTTTCTCTTTCTACAATGTCATCGATGCATCTTTGAAAGGCACTAACTCCGTTAGTGACTCCAAAAGGGATACGAGTAAATTGGTAAAGTTTTCCATTTACTTCGAATGCTGTGTATTTCCGATCGGCGTGACTAATTGGGATTTGATGGTAAGCAGACTTCAGGTCAAGTGTTGTAAAAACGTTGTATCGAGCTATGTCATCAATCATTTTAGTAATGTTAGGCATGGGATAGGCATCCAGTTCTGTAAATCTATTTATGGTGTCGCTGTAGTCGACCACCATTCTTTTTTTTTGATTCTCGTTAGAGGTCACTAAAACTTGGGCTCGCCAAGGAGATATAGAGGGCTCTATTATGCCTTCCCTCAGCATTCTGGCAGTTTCCTCTTTAATAAAAATGTTGTCAGTGAATGAGTGACGATGAGATTTGGTGGCAATAGGGGTCGTCCGAGTAGAAAGATGAGAGAAGAGGGGAGGAGGAGAAATTTTGATACATGGAAAACTGTTACTCTTACCCATCGCTCCAATAACAAGTTCTTCCCTGGGACCGTCGAATTTCAACGTCACAGTTTTATATTGTTTTAGAAGGTCTTTTCCGACAATCATATCCGTGAACAGGTCCTTAATTACTTCCACCGTCATGGCGTGGTGGTTTTTACCGTTTAGAGAGATGTCACCAACAGTTTCGCCGATGATTTTAGCATGATGATTCGGGTCCGCCAATGCTACGGTTTTCAGTTTGGGGATAACAAAAAGTTTCAGCTTTCTTGCTGTATTTTTGCTAATGAACGTCCTCACGCTGCCGGAGTCTACCATAGCATTCACTACCTGCCCATTTATTTCGCATTTGGTGTAGGTGATGTCTTTGGCACCCGTTCCTAGTCAGGAGAGATTGGGTGGGGGGGAGTCCGGGTCGTACAACACAGCAGCAGGAGAGGAGGATGATCTACATACCTTAGCCCAATGGCCATTTTTTTTACATTTTCTACACTCGGCATTATGTGCAGGACACATCGCCCGTGCATGCCGTGTGTTCCCACAGAAGAAACAAATTCCTTTTTGTAATGTATTTCCTTTTACAGCGGCTAAGGGAGTTTCTTCTGGTTGACCTACGGTAGCTGTTACGCTCGGGTGGTAATCGAAGCTGGCCGTATGCTTCTCCACTTGTTCTAGGGATCTAGCCACTGTAAATGTCTCTTGTAGTGTCGAGAAAGGTTTTTCAAGTAGGCGCTGACGGATAGACGAAGACGAGATACCGCTAATGAACGCGTCCCGTATATATTGTTTTTTGTTTTCCTCGGCACTTACCGCTTGAAATTCGCAAGATTTAGCGAATACTTCCAACTGTTGCATGAACTCGTCGATGGTTTGTGTCGGTTTCTGTTTACTTGTCAGGAGTAGATGTCTGTTAAATACAATGTTTGTTGGTTTCATATAAATAGCGTCTAGCGTTTCTATGGCGCCGTTGTAATCCGTGGCGTCGCTTATGATTTCGAAAATTGTCGCCGAGACAGAATTGATCAATGCGAAAAGATTTTGCGCATTGTTTTCGATTTGGTCGTTATTTAACGTGCGTAGGTAATATTCAAATGTTAGTTTCCAATGTTTGTATATTTTT